>PVKS010042565.1:0-15358 GCA_004027875.1 Aplodontia rufa | reverse complement strand
ACCCTCCCCCTCCCCATCCCCCTCCCTACACCTCCAAGTATCCTAGAGAGCCATTCCCCTATTACTCTGAAAGTCATTCAATTTGAAGTTTTGTTAGGTTAGCTGTCAGCCCTACTGCTTCCCCATATATGCTAGCATCAACAGATGAGAGAAACCATTCGGCCCTTGAGTCTCTGAGCTTGGGAGACTTCACTAAGCATAATTCTATCCATCTCCATCCATTTGATTTCAAAAGCCATAATATCGTCCTCTCTGATGGTCGAGTAGTATTACATAGTGTATATGTACCAAAGCTTTTGTATCCACTTGTCAAGTGAGGGGCATCTGAGTTGGTTCCATAATCGAGCTATAGTAAATTGAGCTGCTATAAACATTGATGAAGCCACATTGCTATAATACGCTGATTCTAAGTCTTTTGGGAAAATTCCCAGGAGTGGGATAGCTGGGTCGTAAGGTGGTTCCATCCTTAATTTTTTGAGGATTCTCCATACAGCTTTCCATAGTGGCTGAACCAGTTTGCAGTCCCACCAGCAGTGTAATAGTGTTCCTCTTTCTCCACAGCCCCTCCAGCATGTGTCGTTGTTTGTATTTTTCATTTTTGCCACTCTAACAGGAGTGAGGTGTTATCTCATGGAAGTTTTGATTTGCATTTCCCTTATAACTAATGATGTAGAGCATTTTCTCATATATTTGTGGGCTTTCTGGACTTCCACTGGAGAGAAGTTGAGAAGGAATTTCTTCTTCCAATTGGGATGCTGGACCTGACAGTACTGCTCCGCTGGGCTCCCTGCAGCCATTTCTTTATTAAATGAATTATTTCCTGCTTCTTCCTACCTAATCTCTTCTGCACAAAACTCCCAGATTTGGCCTCCCAGGCTTTCTTATAGATCATTCGACCCACCTGAAAAATATACTGCTTAGCTCAAATTCTGATGGCTTGCCAGTCTTTGTCAGGGCAGGAAGTGGTGTAAGGGAAAGTAACCCAGACTATAGGGTTAGACTGGGGCTCTCACATGGGCTATTGGTCCCCTCTGGGATCTTAAGCAAGTCACATATTGCTTTCCAGCCTCTAAGTGCCCTTCCAATTATAGCCTGCCATCTCATCAATCAGAGAAAGCAATTCCTTCTAATGAGTTAGTGAGCTAACTCTCAGCATGCCTAGAAAATATATTGCTGCAATCTTGATAAAATGCTTTTCTGCTACAGAAGCCTATTTAAGAGTAAGAACCACGGTAGAGAATTCAGGCACTGTGGAAGATTTGAATGTTGGTCTCCACTGCTAAAAGCCAGACTCGTGGACTCAAGGATAGAGCTGCAGGGGCCTGATGGCTTTGCAACCCTGGGTGGATCCATTCACCTACTTAGGCCTCATTGCTGCCTTCTTAGCTGGGCATGGTGGCACATGCTTGTAATTCCAGCAACTCAGGAGGCTGATGGTGGGGGACATAGGTTCAAGGCCAACCTCAGCAACTTAGCAAGGCCCTAAACAACTTAGAAAGTCCCTGTCTTAAAATTGAAAAAAATTAAAAAGACTAGGAATGTAGCTTAGTGTTAAAGCACCCCTGAGTTCAATTCCTAGTACCTGTCCCACACCCCCCAAAAAAGGTACCATTAGCCCAGCTTGGTAGCACACATTTATAATCCCAGCTTCTCAGGATGTTGAGGCATGAGGATAATGAGTTCAAGAATAGCCTCAGCAACTTAGCAAGACCCTGTCTTAAATTAAACAAAACAAATGAACAAGCAAACAAAAAAAAGAGCTGGAGATGAGGCTCAGTGGTAGAGTGTTCCTTGGTTCAATCCCATATTGGAAAAACAACAACAACAACAACAAAACCTGCTATTGTTTTCTCATAGCTAATGGGTGTATTGTTTAGTTTTGCAATAAATTACAAGCCAGTAGATCATCTGAACATTTACAGTACCTAAAATCAGGGATAGTTCAACTGTTGTCCTCCTATTTTTCTGGACTCAGTATAGTGTGTTAACTAGCTTTCTGTCACTGTGACAGAATAACTGAGAAAAACATCTTAAAGAAGGGAAGACTTATTTTGGCTCATGGTTTCAGTCCATTGTTGCTTGGTCCCATTTCTGTGGGTTTGTGGTGAAGTGGAGCATTGTAGAAGAGCAAAGCTGCTTACCTCATAGTGGCCAGGAAGAAAAGAGAGAGAGAGAAAGAGAGAGAGAAAGGGGTTGAGGACCAGATATAGTTCCCACAGGCACACCTCCTAATCCTTACAACTAGGCCCCATCTCCTGCAGTTCCTACCACTTCCCAATAAAGCCATCAAATCATGTACCCATTATTGGATTAATCCATTAGAACTCTCCTGGTCCAATTACCTCCCAAAAGCCCCTCCTGTGAACATTGGGGGGTTGGGGATCAAGCTTTCAACACATGAGCTTTGCACAATATTCAGACACTTATCTGTATACTTGGGGTACAAATAAGAAAATTGTTCCCTTAGGAAGTTAAGTAGTTGTTATGCAGGTTTGGTTTTAAAACACTTGGAAAATGTATGGAAGACCCAAGACCTGTGAAAGTATTGAAGAAATGAATGTGTGTGTGTGTGTTATTTTTAAAAATTATTAAACTAGTGTCTGGAAGGTCCATCAAAAAACCCAATATCTCTTGGGAACTATTAACAGTTGCTTTCTGTAAGAAGGTAAATATCAGCCAGTGCATCTTCCAGAACGAGCTCACACCAGATTACCAACGAGCACACATGAGAATCTGCAGGCCACTATAAAGATGGAGCTGAGCTGTGCAGTGCAGAATGGCTCCGGGACAAGTCCACACGTGACATTAAGGAGGAGGAAGGAACAGAGAGGAGGTGGGTGAGAAGGGTAAATGATGTCTCCTCATGCCTCATGGGGGTCGCTGAGCTGTAGGCAGCCAGTGGTACCCTCCAAGCAGGTATGGGAAGCATCGAGTATGCGTCACATCTGAATGAGAACATGAGAAGGTGTCATTTGTTGGAGGGAGTCAACGAATGCTTAAAATTGATGTGCTGTGTCAGTTTTAATTTACATCAGCTTTTGCTTACTGCGTCAATCTTGAGATAATTATCTCACACTTAACAGAGTAGGAGATGTGCAACCAGCAATTTCAAGGCAGTAAGGTAAGTGCCAGAACAGGGGTGAGATACCCAGGTGTGCCTGGGGCCATGCAGGAGGGGCAGCTGAACAGTGGTGATACCTGGGTCTGCAAGGATGAAGAGGTGTCTTCCATAATTCTCTGCAAACAAAGTCTATTAATAATTATTGCTTTAATTTTTTTGAATGTCTAGCCTAAAACAGAAGATGAGAAATCTTTTTTCACATCTACCGTGTTCGTTGTTAAGATCGCCTGACTGATGATGATTTTATTTTTATAACAAGTTCCTAAATGCTCAGAGAACCATAAAATAGATCCTGCTGGTAAGAATTTATTTCAATAATTCAACAGTACCCTCATGAATTTAATGTTTTTTCTAGGAAGGTAAATTAATGACATTTTCAGAAGTAGAGTTCTTTGAAGTAAGTTTTGCTAAGTGTCTTTGATGTTCTTTTTCTGTTGTTTTAAAGAGAGGGACAGTGAAAGAAGAAAGACAAAATCAATTTTATTTAGTTTTTCATGTGGCTTTTGTTGCTCTAACACTTCATTGTGTACACGGTGCTGGGGTTCAAACCCGTGTCCTCGCACACGCCAGGCAAACACCGTAAACACTGAGCCAACGCTGCAGCCTCTTTGCTGTTCTTTTTAATGACTTCCCAAAGGCTAGCTCACGTGAACACTCACTGTTCATTTCAAAGGAAAATCAGAGAGCGCAGCAGATATGTAACTCGAGAACCTTGGAAGCAGGGAATGAATTATGCAGAATTATTTGGGATGGTTCATGTTAGAAACAAGTCTTTGATATACTTGTTTCCCATGATGCATGGGTTGGCTTGATCCTGCTTCACTTCTCTTCCTTTTGAAGCCTCCTCCTCTATAAACAACTCAGCCATGAATGCTTCATAGAAGTCAACAAGGAACTTGCCCTTCTATTTAGTGACTGAAACAGCACTTAAGATTTCTTTGGCATCCCTCTGCCAGCAATACTGGAAAGGAGGGCAGTAAAAGCAGTTTATTGACTAGAAGTATGTAGTGGGTGCCCACTCAGTGCCCAGCCCAGGACTCTGCTAGGTGGTATTTGCAAGATCAATACTCCAAGGCTTGGTCTCTAACTGAGAGTTACTTATAATCTTTCTGGGGAGACAGAAGTAAGATGGATGCAGCAAATAATTTCACCTGTTAAATATTCATCAAATCCTTACCATGTGCCAAACCACTCATGCTCAGTCTGCTTATGAAAGCCACCAATTTTTTTTCTTTAAATACAGAATGGCTAGGTCTCACCCCTTCAGAGCAGCAATCTTCCAAAAGTAGGGACTGAGAATATAGCTCAGTGGTAAATTGCTTGCTGAGCATATGCTAGGCCCTACGTCCAATCGCCAGCACCACAAAATAAAATAAAATAAAATAAGTTGCACACAAAAGCAGTTTAGAACTGCTTGGAGAAGTTGTTACACTTGAAAATTCTTGGCCCAATACTCTGTGTGGGTAGGTTCCGCTTACCTGTGCCTTAACAAGCCCTCCAGGTGCTATAATGCATGCAAGTTCAAATTTGAGAACCACCTGATTCAGCAGGCCTGGTGTGCAATATGTATGTTTGAGCTCCTGGCTATTTGCACAGCTGCACAGAGTATATAGATGTAGAGTCAGGATTGGGACTCACTCTGCTGGCAACATATGTGATCTGGAGATGCAGAGAACATGGGCCTCTGACATGAAAGAGCTCACAGTAGTGGACAGGATTAAGCCAAATGCCACTGAGTGCTGCAGAACAGCTCCATCAGGGGAAGATCTTGCAGGAGCTGTAGCTCACTCTAGAATTGAGCAGGATTCCAAAGATATGCAGGAAGACCTTGCAAAGTGACAGATTCATAAAAGGGCCAGAGGCAGGAGGAAGCAAGAAGAACAGAGCAACCTGCTCCTTGCTCACTCAGCCTTGAGGAAAGCATCCGTTTATGCATTTAACAAACATTTCCTGACTGTCTATTCTTGCAGCTGATTATTTATGATTTACTGCTCGCCAATTTCCAAAAAGGATTTGAGGTGGTTTAGAATGTTAAAACACATCCAAAACAGGAATATGAATAATGCAAATAGAACACAGAACCATTAAAAGGAACAGGAAAGTACATCTTTCAGGCACCTGAGATGAATTCATTGTGGGCTTGCTGGGAGTAAAGCACTGCAAGGAACCCTATGGGGCTTACTGGGAGAAAGGAAGGAGATTATGTTCCACAAGGGAAAATAAAAGTGTACATAAATAAATGTATTTAGGCAATGATCTATGGTACTTTCTGGGCAAGCATGATCATTTCCAGCTGTGAAAGTGGGTATCTGTGCCTTGAAGGAGGGGAAAAGTTTGGGTGCTGAAGGAAGGGGAGATTAGGGTTACAGTTGGAAGCATAAAGGTAGATCAGTGGGAGGAAGAATATCCACAAAGTGCCCAAAGCAAAGAAACAATGGAGAGAAGAATAGGATATCAATGGGAATTGGGAGTTCCCACTGAAGCAGATGCTAAATCTTAGAGGGTCTGACCTTCAACTGGAGAAATGTGTGTTTGATTTACTAGTCAAGTATGACGATGTTTCAGCAGATGAGTAACATGGAGAAAGTTATATTTTAGGAAGATTCATTTAGCAGATGCAGGGAGGTTGGAGTGGAAAGAGGGTGTTGGATGTGAGACCACTTAGGAGGCTGAGCATGGTCTAAACTCTAGAGAAGGAAGCATGGCCTGCATTGGAGATGGCAGGAGCAAGAGAAAGAAGACAGTTAAAAGCAACTCACAGCTACTCAAAGTGTGGTTCAGAGACAATTAGCACCAGAATCATCTGGGAGTTTATTAGGAATGAAGAACCTTGGGTCCTACTCAGACCCTACTAAATCAGAATCTGCATTTTACCAAGAACCCAGAGTCATCTGAATGTAAAGTAAGAGAAGCTCTGGTGTCAGGTCCTGCTGACTTACTATGTGTAGGGAGTGGGGGAGGAAAAGGTCATAAGAATGTCAGATGTTGCTAGGATTAGGTCAGAAGGGGCTGGCAGTAGAGTCAGAATAAGTGTGCACTGAGGCTGAGAGGTCCAGACTAATGATCAGCTTATGGGTTCTGAGGGGGTCTCTGCTAAACCTACCATTGTTTATTTCCCAACAACAATAATGGTGGTAATGACACAACAACATGTCTTAGCATGTTTTGAGTGCTTGCTCTGCTCCATGTAAAGTAATAAATAATTTACTTCCATACAAATGAACAGTAGTAATATGCCTATAAACAATTGCCCTTAACTGTTACACGTATTTTACCTGCTCTGGATCTGCCATTTACCTATTCATCTCCTCAATAGACGCCCCCGCCCCCGGGTTTTCCCAGGACCCAAAGCAAGGCCAATTAGTGGGAACTCACTGATTTTTATTTATTTTTTATTTTTTATTTTTTACTGATTTTTATTTTTAATGAATGAGAAACCAATTGAGGGACAGTAGCTATATGCATAACATTTAAAACATGGGGATGCTAGGCTGGGGATGTAGTTTAGTGGTAGAGTACTTGCCTAGTGTGCATGAGGACCTGACTTGAATTCCCAGCATCCCTAAAGAGAGAAAAAAAATAACTAAAACATTGGGATGGGTTGGCATGTTACGTTGTGCTTGTTGAAGCATCTGCCTCTTATGGAACGAGACAAGCTTATCCATTTTCCTTTTCTAAGTATTGAACCCAGTGTCTGGCAGAGAGTAAGTAAGTGCTCAATAAATTTGGATGAATAAATGAAGTTGTAGTTTATACTAAAAAGTTCCCAAAAAGTGATAATGAGCTAAAGTTCATAAAAGTGACCTCAAAATCCTTGGAATTGAAAAGATGGTTGTGACAAATCAAGTATATTTTCATTTGGCTAAGGAAAAAAGGATGTCATAACAGGAGGGTCATGATCTCTTTAAAGTTCTAGAGAAAGGAACTATAAAAATGTGATTTTGACAGTATCATTCCATGTTCTGCATGGGACAAGCTGTTCTGATAAAAACAGATACCTCTTCAGACTAGACAGCTTCTCCAGTTTTTACCAGACTGATGGAGGGCCCCTCACAGCCACCATGGCAACCTCTGGCCTCCTAAGGATACCGCATCTCCCAGGAGAGAGTTTTCTGGGCAAGTAATTAACCCTGGTTAATTCTACAAACAGCTTGACAGTAGAAAGAAGTTAGAATCCCAGCTCCACCATTGCTAAGTCTGAAACCTTGAGCAATTTAGTTAATCTCTGGGAGCTTTAGTTTCTTTGTCTGTAGAAGAATGAAACTAACCTGTGTTATGAACATTAAAAAAATAAAATAGTATGTATAAAACCCCTAAACTGGTATCTCGTACCTAGTATGTTTAATTAACGTTCCTTGTCCATCCCTGTCCCTGACCATCTCCTTGCTCAGATGTCCCTCTCAAGATTAATAAAGTCATTATGATAATAATAGAATAATAATTCTGCATTCTGGCAGGTGCACACAGGTCCATGGTGTCCATGGCGACCATCTTAATGTACTGATTCCCTGGGGCCTCAGCAGCTTCTTTCTTCCTTTCAGAAAAGCATCATTATTTGCAGTTTCCTGATTTGGTAAAAATTCACCCAGCTGGCTTTGAGGACAGTGTTCTTTTTATCAAACTATATGTCTGCAGGGATTTTTTCCAAACCCTCTCCTTAGCCTTCCATCAATCTAGGGACTAAAGAGAGCATAGGGTCAGAGTATAGTGTCTACTCAGGACTTAGGTCTCCCGGTGCTCTCTCTCCAGGCAGCTACATAGAAATTAAGGTGACACAAAGGGCAGAACTTGCCATAGGTTAAAGATCAAACTGGATTGTCGACACTGTCCAGCTATCTTTCCCTTTTTCAAGTTTCTATTAAAGATTTGCTACTTCCAATATGCTTAAAAGTGCCTTGAATTAAATTTCAAGGGAAAATAAAAGAAAAATTCAATTTAAACAAGATGAATTCCCTACCACAAAGCTATATGGATTTATCCCATATCAAGATTCCTCTAAAAGCCAAGTGCAAAGGTCCTGTACTCTCAGCTACTCAGGAGGCTGAGTTCAAGGCCAGCCTGGGCAAAAAAGTGAAACTTTATCTCAAATGAAAAGAGAAATTCTTGAAACTCATGACTTGTGACCACGATCTTTCCACTCTTCCACCTTCCAACCTCCCTTCCATGACTGGCTTGCTCTTACCTTAAAGGCCGGAAGGGGGAGCAGTGGAGCCCAGGTTCTGGGAAATTGATGGTTGGATGTGGGAAAGTTTCCTGATAGTTATAGCCTGCCTCCCACATCCAGGTGCCTTTTCTCCAGCTCCCTCTCTTTTGCCCAACCCCAGGACTCCGCTCTCTTCAGAGGGATTGACTATAAATGGTCATCGGGGGAGGCAGCCAGAATGCCAAGAGCTAGGAGCCTGACAGAGCTTGTGCATCAGCCTGACAGCTTCAATAGCCCAGAGTCTGCATGGAATCCCAAACAACCCTTGTTTCTTCCTCCACAACCACAGGCTGCTTGCCTGCCTCCCTGGCCTTGTTAAAACAAGATGAGAGCAGGCTGTGTTTGGATTCAAAGGCCAGTGACCTTTCCCCAGTGCACGAGAACAGGTTAGCAAGACTGCCTGGTCTGAAAGTGAGCTGCTTTCTTGCTTTTAGGTCTTTCTGGCTTTCAGAAACTTTCATCATCTTAGAAGTCTGCTTCAAAAGGTGGGACCTGTCCATGGCTAATGTGGATTGCTTGAGTCTGAGTGTAGGGATCATCACCTAGTGTGATGGGCATTTGGTGTTAGTGAAGCACATGGCACATAGTAAATGTTCAATAATCATAAATAATTTTATGAAGAAGTATGATTATTTGTTTTGGGCTGCTGAGGAACTATTCAGAGAAGTTAAAAAAAATATTGGAGTTTTATAGCCATCAAGTTGAAGAGATGGAATGCGATGCGGGGCCCATTTGATTCAGAGATAATGCTGTAGCCTACATTCCATACCACCTCTTACCATAGTGACAGGGAGATGACCATGGATTACAGCCACAGTTCTGAATAGCTACTTCCTCGCTCTGGGCTTACAGTAGGAGTTGAAGTTAACGACCTGTATGGATCCTTCCAGTCTAACCTGTTGTGACTTCGAGCTGAAAATCTCTAGGAAAGCCTTTCCCTAGTTGCAAACCTATTTCCATCCTTTCGAAGGAGTTGATGCAGAGCAGGGAGAATCCCTGAGTTCCAGGAGAAGCAAAGGAAGAGAGTGTGTTCTCTCTTAGCAGGCCCAGGAAAGAGAGCGAAACTACCTAGCATGAAAGATGTTTCTGAAAATCAAAATCCTCTTCTTAAACTGATGAAGGGAGACCAATCTGCAAAGGTCAGTGAAGGAAGTGGAACTGTAGATACCTTTTCCTCTGCATCCGTGCAGGATCAGGACATAGGAAAGTATAGTGGGATAATTTCTGGTCTTCAGAGACTCCTGAATATGAAGGACCACCAGAAATAAGGGAGGGACAGAACAGAGATCTGGTCCCTATTTTTTGCACTCCAGAAATGAGCTGTCAGGCCCCTGTTGGGGAGTATCCTCACAACACTAGGGCTCCCCAGAGACAGCTGGGCCCTGAAGGTCCAGGAGGAGGTGCAACAAGAGGGAGATTTTGCTTTGGTTGTGAGGGCCTCTGGGGACTCTCGGGAGAATTCACAGGCTTCACATATATTTATATGAACTTAAGATGCTAAGGAGTGTTGTAGAGCCAAGAGCCCTACTGGGTTTTGTGAACAATTGGTCCTACTCTTAACACAGTCTTCTTTGTCTGTAGGGCTTTAGGTTCAAATTGCAGATCTGGGCTTGGAAATGCAGCTGACATGGAAACCTGCCCAGGCCTACAGCAGAATCACAGTGGGCTCCAGGAGAAAGCAGAGATTACAGCCTACTTCTTCAGACAGAACACTGAAGCCTTGGCCTGGCTGAGGTCACCTGGTCCATCTTCCACTGTCCAAAAGACAGTATCCAGCCTCTCTCAAATAGGGAGTTTTTACCCCATTCTGGGTTCAATGCCCCATTACCAGGCATTGAACCCAGAACCCAGGGGTGCTTAACTACTGAGCAACATCCCCAGCCCTTCTTATATTTTATTTTGAGACAGGGTCTTACTAAGTTGCTTAGGACCTCACTAAGTTGCTGAGGCTGGGTTTGAACTTGCAATCCTCCTGCCTCAGCTTCCCAAGTAGTTGCACTCTTAACATTTTGAGAAAGATTTTCTTCCAATCTGTTTTTACATCATTTATACACTGACACAGGACAGATTTTATGATATACACAGTTCTGTATTTTTTTTGTTGTTGTTGTGGTGGTGGTGGTGGTGGTGCTGGTGCTGGTGCTGGGGAATGAACCCAGGGCCTTGCACATGCTAGGCAAGAGCTCTATCACTGAACCACATCCCTAGCCCCAGCTCTGCAATATTTTTACTACTCAACATTATATCATAAACATTTATCCAAGTCATAAAATTTCTTTGTTATCTGTTTTACTAGCAGCATTCTTTTCAATGGTATGGGTTCAGAAAGTCTAAATCACTTAGCCACTTTCCTATATTGGGGTATTTAGTTTGTGCCAGTGTTGTGGCAATAAATGCTTTTGTACATAGACTTCTGGACATTGTAGGTTTTATTGTTGTTGTTTTTCAGTGCTGGAGATGAAACCTAGGGCCTTGCACAACCTAGGTAAGTGCTCTACCACTGAGTCCATCCTGTTCCTATGAACATTATTTTTGATTAGGTCCTTAGCATAGGTTCCTAACAATGGAATCATTGGGCCAAGGCTATGAATGTTTTTAAAATTGGTAGGGCAGGCTATTAAACTGTTCTGTATAAAAAGATCTGTGCTACATACATGCCTCCATTAATAATGTATTAGCATTCCTGGGAGGGATGTTCTGTAAGGGCTGTGGTATCTTTCTCTTCAGCATTGTGCATGTCACCTCAGCAGGAGCTGTCACACCTTGCACCTTTGGACATGGACCAGGAACTTCACTCTTCTTTGTCAATTCCTCAAAGTCAACACCTTCTTCTTCCAGACTTCCCCAGAATAATTATTAGTAAGGGCAGATATGGTTTCTTGTATCCTCTTAGAACTCATTTCTGGAGCAGAATGGTAGATAGGATTATCCCAGAGTGAGCCATGTGTCCCTCTGTTAGGAACAAGTCAGTGCCAGCTGCAGGGCTGGTATTAGAGTGCATGCAACTGCCTATGACATAGGACTGCTCCCCTTTAGCTAAAGCCACAACATAGTCCAGCTTTCCTGGGAGAGTCCCTGCTGCTGGCTTGTTATTCCTAAGTTATTCTCCTGCTAATCAGACCACAGTCCTGCTGCTCAGGGTAAAGCACAGTCTTACGTGAGAGCATCCGGAGACACATGTAGATGTGGGCTGACATTCTTTTTTGTACATGCCAGATGGAAGTCTGTTCATAATGACCACAAGGGAATGACTGCATCGTGCCTGACTCATTACAAAACATGTTAATATGCATGATCTCATCTGCAGAGATGGTGTGATTAATGGAAAGAGCACAGGCTTGGACACTTTATGATTTTGGATGAGTTTTTAACTTCTAAGATCCTCGACTTCCTGTTCTGTAAAATGGGAATTAGTATCTTTGTTTTGTAGATACAGAAACTGAGGCTCAGGGATAAGGGACTTGCTTAAGGTCATATAGCTGATAAATAATGGTGCTATCCATGGCTCCCCACTTTCCCACCCATTTTTAAAATTCCAGGTTTAAGCACCTAGACTTCTTAAGCTTTCTACCTGTAGGGGCCAGGACATTTCCCTTTATAGCATGCTCTTCCTACACTTAACTTGAGCGTTCCCACTGCTATAGTATGCCAACTCATATTTCCTTCCACTTCTAGTTCTTTAGGAACAGGAAGTAGTTTAAAAGCTTTTTGCTGCATACTACACATAATAGGAAATTCCAACTGTTTCCTTCTTTCCTATTCAAGGAAGCAAGATGGCTAAGAGGAAGGGATGACACGAGCAAGGACAGTCTGGACTAAACCACATTCTGTCCTGAATCTGGCTCCTTTTCTAGCTTATACTACAGCACTGTGTCCTGAAATATATTTCACACCTCTGACATTGGGTCTCCTTGAGCTGTTTTGGTAAGCACTGAAAAATAATAATACAGCTTCCCACTTACTGCTTCCTGCCTCCCCCAGAAGATGCGATGGGTCTCTGGGGAGGCTTTTGGCGATGGATGATCTTGCTGGCTCATCCGTCTTCTGGAGAAGGCCCTTCTGTCTAGAGGCAGCAACATAAGGTCCTTTCTGTTCTCTTTCTCTTGAAGGCCCTATGAGTTTCTTTAATCCAGAAATTAGAAAGTGCTTAGAATTTTTTTTTTTAAAAAATGGGTTTTGGAAGGTTATTTAATTTCTACCTTTTTGCTCAACTCGGCTTTTTTTCTTTTCTTTTTTTTTTTTTTCCTCACTTTACTTAAGCCATCTGGTTTGTGCTCATTGTGAAAGATGAGAGTGTATGTTAAGCCTTTGAAAGCACAGGCAGGGAAAGGGGGAGAAAAGGTTCTATTGCAAAAGTGGTAACTTTTCCTTTACTTCCCATACCTCAAAAATGTAGTTGAAAGTATCTTAATTTCAGCTGGATTGTGATTTACTTGGAGCATTCATTGTATTAGTTAACCAGGGCTGCAAGCTTATGAGTCTCAGCGTCAACTGGGAACAGAACCTAATGGATTCCATATACCAAAGCAAGCTTCAAAGGGGATGTCTGTCATCTGGATCCAGAGTAAACACAGAAGAGCTGACTCTGAAGGAGTATATCCTGGCCTCTGCTTTGGGTGGAAATTTTAAGGTTCATACGAGTTTGGACTTCTACAGCTGAGTTATATCAAGAAATCTCACCTAGTGATTCCCTAGCACTGGGTATCAACTGTGGTTTCCCATAGTGAAATATTCATAGCTTCACAGGGAAGTAAGAAAAAAATACAGGCTTTGCAATGTGTATGTGTACAAAATGAGTTAATATTAGTAAAATACTCAGAATGGCTCCTGGTATATAGTTAGCATTCAATAATATAAACAGAGAGCTGTCTGGGTACTGTTGCCAACTATCTTATTGTTATTATTGAAATGCCATTTCTTTTCAGGAATATTTTTTTCCTTTTCTTTTGTTTTTGGTGGTAATGGGGATTGAACACTAGGCCTCACACAACTAGGTAAGAGCTCTACCATTGACCTACATCCTTAACACTTTTTAAAAATTTTTCATTTTGAGACAGTCTTGCTAAGTTGCCCAGAATGACCTTAAACTTGTAATCTTCCTGTCTCATCCTTCTGAGTAGCTGAAATTACAGGTGTGCACCCCCATGCCTGGCTCTTTTTAGGAATAATTGTAACAGCAGGATGGTGGTTTATATTTTTGTTTCAGTCGGTAGTCAGCAATATTTTAAAAGTGGGTCCCTGACTTTGTGCCCAAATTTACTTTTGGAATTTTATTTGTCCCTGAAATCTAAAAATCTAAGCATATCTACACTTCCAATTTTGGCCAATTCCTAAACATTTTAATTTTTGAGTGACAAAAGGAACCATACCCATTTGGGCTTTTCACATTTGTTTGCAAGGACTGGGTGTGTGTGGAAGGGGGCAGTAGACTGTTGGCCCACAGGCTCCATGCCCTCAGGTTTCCTTCCAAGGTTGAGACTGAACAAAGAGATTCTAGCTATGAGCCCTAGCTCATCACTCAAAACTCTCCCTTTCCATTTTGGTTGCCAGGGTCCCCCAGCTCATTAGAACCTGCTGGTACTGTGTGAGATGGAAGCTATAGCCCCTTCCAGATGCAGCCTCACTGGTAGCAGCGAAGCCTGTCAAGCCAACCCAAGCCAAGCCTCACCTTTACAGAGAGTTAACCTTGTGTGGAGAGAAGCAGTGTAAGTGTCTCCCTGGCTCTCACACACGAGAATATCACCACAGTGGGTGTCATATACTTGATACGTGGCAAGTGTCATGAGAGGCACTGGGGTAATATTGTGCTCAGCTCAAGTCCGCTGAGGTTTAGGACAAGTCATTCATTCATTCGTTAAACATCCATTGCGTACTGTTAGACACTGGGGCAGCTGCCAAGAGGAGTCAGATCAGGAACATGCCTTCAGAGAACTTATGGTGCTGAAAGAAAAAGAAGCCATGTGTGTGAATAATTATATTTGAAATATTGGCATAAGTCCTCCTCCTGTCCCCTCCATGAAGATTAGAACAAGATTAGAACCTCAAAACTTCATTAGTAGGGAAGCCATGCTTTTCAGATTTATGACATTTATTTAAAATATCTTGTCTGTACTGCTGGTTTCATGGGTGTACATATGTACCCAAACCTGAAAAATTTCATGCTTTAAATGTGTGCAGTTTATCTTCCATCAATTATAGTTCAATACAGTTGTTTTTCAAAAAGACCTCCACAGAGCAATGCCCTCAATAACTCAGGACTATGCCACACACAGATTAGGCTCCCGTGAAGTGCCCTCCTTGGTGCTAACTCATTCTGTAGGGGTGGCCAAACTTGTCAACATGATGAAGATGGTTCAAGTGGAGGAACATCCAAGTTTGCATCATCTCTCACTTGGATTCCCACAGTCTTCCTCCCATCCTTTTACCCTGGCACTTTCTCATTTCTACAGTCCCACAGACCTAGGCTCAGTCCTATTTTTCTGTCATTTGCTAATTGAGTGCCAGTGACAAATTACTTCTCTGAGTTTCAGCAGTTCGCTCTTCCATAAAATGGAGTTATTTTAGGGTCATCTTGGAGATTAACTCAGTCTACTTATTGGGTGCCTGGCATATAACACGACCTCAATTAATGAAGGTTGGCATCATGATGATGACAAGTAGGGAGAAAAGTGAAAGGAAATGGGAATGTTTCACTTGTAAAAGAGAAGAACTGAATGAATGGCGATAACACATAGAGTCTTTTTCACCTTTTTTTTTTTTTGGTACCAGGGATTGAACCCAGGGGTGCTTAAACACTGAGCTACATCTCTGGCCCTTTTTACTTATTTATTTGTTTGTTTGTTTGTTTGTTTTGAGTTAGGGTCTCACTAAATTGCCTAGGGCCTTGCTAAATTGCTGAGGCTGGCTTTGAACTTGTGATTCTCCTGCCTCAGCTTTCCAGACCACCAGGATTACAGGAATGTGCTACTGCCACCAGCATTTTGTCAGCTGTTTAAAGGGCTTTTGGGTAGAAGGAGGATGCGTGTCTATGATGC
>PVKS010042564.1:0-15348 GCA_004027875.1 Aplodontia rufa | reverse complement strand
TGTTTATTTATACCAGGGATTGAACCCAGGGACTCTGAACAACTTCATCACATCCCCAGCCCTTTTTATTTTGAAACCAGGTTTCGCCAAGTTGCTTAAAGCCTCTCTAAATTGCTGACGTTGGCTTTGAACTTGGGATCCTCCTGACTCAGCCTCCTAAGCCACTGGCATTACAGATTTTTGCCACCATGTCCAGCAGGTGAAGGGGCCAGGGGGAGGAGGGGCATGAAACCAGCGGCTTACCAACAGTCCTCGTGCCTTCATCCCTATTGGTGAGTGCACAGAGGGAGACACCAACAAGCAGCACGCTGGTTGGCAGGCGGGCGGGCCAATGAGAAGGCCAAGACGTGGTCGTCGAAGGCTCAGAAGCGTCCGGAAGCATCGGGAAGCCGCTCGGTGTTTGAGGTGGTGGTAGTGGTGGTTTGAGTCGCCTGTGGTGACTGTGTTCCCCAAGGCCTAACTGCTCCTGCAGTGAACTGGTCTATTCTCTTCCCTCGAGTCTGCCCACCGGGACTGGCGCCATGAGCTCTGCGGATGAGGCTTCTCTTCAGGGAGACGGCCTTGGCCAGGACGGTGGGAAGCCCACAGGCGTCCATCATGCAGGCCGTGGAGCTATACGGGGCCTGGGCCGGGGCCTTGAGTTGGGGCCTCCGCGGAGCGGGGAGGGCGAGGGCGGCCTTCTGGACCCCGAGACCTATGAGTTCGATTCAGAGGCCCAGTGGGAAGAGCTAGAGGCGGGAAGGGCGGTGCTCCCGGGTTGCGAAGGCAGGCCTGGTTCCCCTGCCGACGAGAAGGGAGATGCATTGAATTTCATGCCCCACCTCGCTGTGCAGTCTGTGGCCATGGTCCAGCAGCTGATGGGCCGGGAGCCCCGGGGCACCCGCAGATACCCGTCCCCAGAAAGCTTCGCTGCCGAACTGTCTGCCATTTGGGCGGACGCAGAGGCAGGCCCCAGAGGGAGAGGCGCACGGGCCCTGAGCTGTGTGGAAGTGCAGCAGACCTCTGCTGCCCCTCCGAGTCACCCCAGTGGGCCCGAGGGGGGCCGGGTCCGGGGAAACCCCAAAAAGGGCACCAAAAGTAGGATGTTGGGCAGCGGGGAAGCCCAGCGACCCTCTTCCGACCCCGAGCCTTCAGATGAGTTCAGTGAGGTTCCGCTGATGAGGGTGAGCATTTGCCCCAAAGAAGGTGGCCAGGCCAGGTCCAGCAGCCCCAGGGAGCTGGGAGACCCAGCCAGACACTCAAGTGTCCGTAACAGGGAGAGTTTCCTTCACATGCCGGTCCCTCTGCTGACCTCCGCTCCCCGTGGACTCACCTCAGTCATGGAAAGGCAGGCCTCGGGAGAGCTGGAAGCCTGTTCCCCTAAGAAAATGCAAAGCATTCTTTGGGGCAAGGGAGGGAACAGGCCCACCTACCCAGGAGCAGCAGCCTGTGCTGCTGCCGCGGCCGCCACCACCATCACCGCCACCGCCACCACCACTACCACCACCACCACCACCACCGCAGCCGGGGGCTTGCCCAGGGCCACGCCTAAGAAAAAGGCCATCCAGGAGAAGAAATCCCTGGGGGGTGGCTCAAGAGTTACCCTGGGCAGGGCCTTCCCTTCATGGGGGCAGAGACTCAAGGCAGCCCTTGAACCAGCCGCCTTCCCTCCAATCTCGGGGGTTCCGCTGCTTGGGAGGTCCAAGAAGTATTCCTTGCTGCCCTTGGGACCCAAACAGTCCAAGCACAGCAGCACTGGGAAGAGATCTGTGGCCAAGAAGACTCGGGAGTCCCAGGGTGTGACCAGTGAAGAAAATGATGCAAATAGAAATGCAGGGCTTCAGGCTCAAGTGAGTAGCCCTTCCTCCTCGTCCTCCTCCCTCCTCCTGTTCTTCCTCTCACTCAGCCTCCCTATCCCCTCCAAAACACACACACGCACACACGCACACACACTTCTTTGCCCTTGCTCCCTGGGCCCCTTGCTCAGGAGTTGTCGTTGAGAGCCCACTTTCATCAGGGTGCCAAATTGGGGGTCTCTCTAGTTGGGACACGCATGAAGAAACTACCTTGTAAGTATTCCTCACTGTTGGCCACACTTTGTGCGTTTCCTGCCTTCTTCCCAGATGGGCTGGAATGGAAAGGAGGGCTGGCCACTGACCTGGTCAAGTGAGCCCTTACAGTTCCAGCTGCACATCTTGGGTGTTTAGTCCCATCTGCCTCCTGATTCCTCCCTCCCAGCTCTTCCCTAAACCTGCCTTGCAAGATTTTCTGGGCTTTCTCCATACTCACCTGCCACTGACTTCCATGTTTCTCCCTGACTCACCTCTACCTCTGGGCCTGGGGATGAGTGAGGGAGACAGTGCTAAGGAAGTGAGCCTTGAATTCCCGCTTCATTCCCACCTCACTCTAGCCCCTGTGCACACAGGACCATACTCAACAGACACACACCCTAACCAGACTAACCAGACTCAGTGGGGAAATTTCTGTGTTAGCTTCCAGCGCACAGGTCAGGGACACCGTGCCTGTGCGTGCATCGTGAAGAATTCAGTGGTGGTGACCCCAACACCAGAGCCCCCCAACCTCCAGGAAGCTCCCAACCCTTGGATTTGAGCCTGCGGGGCCTCATGCCCAGAGGCCTTGCGCCCTCCGGTGAGTTCCTGTGGGCTTGACGAGAGGGGTGGGGAAGGGCAGGAGACAGACTCTATGAGGCTTCTGGAGGCCCTGGATTTGATCCTAGGCTTCCCTTCCTACCCAGGCAGTGTTCCCACAGGAAGCTGGCTGTGGGGAGGACTGGCTCAGGCCACTTGGTCCCCTGTGTTGGGTTTATGTGGGTGGTCTGTACCACTGCTCCAAACACCATCTCCAGGAGGAAACTGAGAGGAACACAGCCTTTCCTTTTGTGTCCTGGTCAGCCATACGGCTCCTCCCACAATCTGGCTGTGACTGCAGGTCTGCTAGTGTCCAACCCAGAGCCACAGCAGCTGGGGCTGACACTGGGGAGCAGGAAAGGCAGGCTCAAAGCAAGGTGGAGCTGCTGAGCAGAGCAGGTACATCTTTCTGCCTGGGATGCTGCCTCATTTAGACCCAGCCAGGCCCTTCCCACTTCACATCCAGGCTGGCGGCAAGCTGGATTTTTGTGCTCTCTTTTCAGGTGAGCAGGATCTTCCTGTGCACCCCCTGGTTCCAGAAAGGCAGCAGCAACCAGCGGGAGCACAAGGCTGTCCCCGGGTAAGGCTTTTCCCTAGCTCCCCAAATTCCGGCCCCAACTAGATGGTGGGCTCTGTGTCCGCATTAAGCTGCCTTAGGTGCCCCCTCGCGTCCCACACCCTGGGGAGAGAGGCTTCCTCCTCTCCACTGAGGGTTCCCTGCCTGTGTTGCCACCGGGCTGTCAGATATGAGGGAGGTGAGGAGTGGGAGACCGGGTTGTTATTCTTCATTTCTCTTTCTCTGGTGTCTGTTGGGCCAGTGTGTGGTGCTACAGAAAGAAATAGACGACCTCAAGGAGCAACTAGGTATGATGAAGCCCAGGCTGGGAAGTGTCTCCGTGTCTCTGTGCAGGTGCCTGGGGCTGGGCTTGGCTTATGTTGGTTGGTTTGCTTGCTTGTTCTTAACACATTTCTGGATGATTCTGCTGTGCCCCAGAATTTGATCACTGTTGGTACATGTTCCCTTGTAGAAGACGTTTCCATGTTGAGCTTCAGTGGAGGGGGGGAGTCAGTCCCAGGGCTGTTCAGACAAGAGCTGGAGGTTCCACACACTGTTGGGGGGAAGGGGGACCAGGGAAGGGGGGGCACGGTGGAGGGCGCGGTCAAGACCCTGTATACCAATGTGTCTATGTCTGAGTGCTCAGTTATGCCTTTCTCCCTCTCTACCCCTCCTTCTCTCTCAGCGGTCATGCATTCCCTCGCTGACAAGTTCCAGGACCTTGGAAGTGAGTGTTACACTTGCTGTACCCCTTCCCACAATTGTGGCTGTGTGGGAGGGCTGCACACCGGCTCAGGCCCAGGAACAACCCTGACTCTGCTATGCTTGGCAGGTTGAACATGGCATCATCGTACGAGGCGAGCAGCTGGTGCCAGTGGAGCCAACAAGAAGCCAAGCTGGTTCCCTGTGGTTTTTCTTCAGCCAGCCCTCCCTGCCCATTCCAGTTCACTGCAGTTTCAAATTAAATTACCTTTCCTGTTTTGTGGTCTGCCTTCTGTCTGAGGATTGAGGGCCTGCAGGGGCCAGGAGAAAGGGTGGGGAGCTGGTTAAGAACAGTGTCCCTGACATTTTGTGGTGGGCCTCTCCCTGAGAGGAGTCTGGGCCAGCCTCTGAGCAGGAGCCATGATGCCCTGGGTCTGGGTTCTGTATGGGCTGGGCCCGGCCATGCTAGCATTTCCTTCTTTTCTCCGCTGGCCCTCTTGGTGCTCTCGGCTAACATCCTTCTCTCTGGGAGGTGTGTGGGGGTGATAGGACAAATTCTTGCCCAATGTCCCCCCTTTCAGGAGGAACTAATAAGCCCCTTCCAGAAGTCCAATCCCTCCTTCCTTTATTCCTTTGTTTTGCTGCCCTGTTTATCCTCTCTCACCCTTCTTTCCTGTCCTTAGCATCCCAGATTCCCCCCCCCCCCCCGTGGCTCTCTCCTTGTGGCCTCTTTCTAGCGAGTTACTTCAGCAGCCATTGGAGGGCACAGTTGAGCTCATCTTCCCTCTCCTAGGGCCAGTCCTTTCTCTGGTCTCAGTATCTTCTTCTGGTGGTACCCTACACAGTGACAGCTCAGCTAGGCATCATCCACCATCCTTCGTTCCTACTTAGCCCACACCTGTGAAGCTCTCTTGCCAAACCCTGTCAGTTCTGCCTTCTTCCTTTCAGGAGAGGAATGGAGGCAGAGGTCACATCCCAGTGGCTGGCAGAGCAAAGCAAAGGTAGAGGGAATGTGGGAGGAGAGAGTAGGGTGTAGGGAATGGGAGAAAATGTGGGCTTGTGTCTGGGTTGGAGGTGGGGAGGTGAATCTACCCTGGCTCCTCTCTGCTGTCTTGGGGAAAACTGCCCACCGGCAGCTGGAATTGGATGGCCAGGAATCAGAACATCACATCCTAGCCATCCAGCCAGCTCTCCCCAAGCCTGTCAGCTCCGTAGCTCTCATTTGAAAGGGGTAGATGCGGATGGTAGGTCTGCATGTGCATGGATGGACTCCAGCAAGATACTGTTTGATCACGTCCATGGCACAGATTTTCCTGGATGTAATATTTCCACATTTCAGCTCCCATCTTTCACACTGCCCCCTGAGATCACGTGAGACTCAGAAATTCTGAGCTCCATATTCTGTTGTCTCCCTCACTGACGGGACAGTTGGGCTGGGTTCCTTGCTTCATCCAGACTCCAGGGTTGGATGTGCCTGACACTCGGGGACAGGTTCATGTTTGAGTGAGGTGAGAAGGCTCCCATTCTGGGGAGTTTGGGTGTTTAAAGGACAACTCTGACAAATGAAGATGTAGCATTCAAGGTGCGCGCGCACATGCACGTGTGTCTGTCAGAGTGTCCGCATGTGGTCATGAGTCAAATGAACTGGAGATGGCCTTCCTGGACAGAGAAAGCTCTCTGACTCAGGGAATAGAGGCAGAAGGGGTAGGACCTGCAATCCCCAGGTGATCGAATACAGAAGAGCAAGGTTGGCATCTGCCTTTTAGGAGGGGTGTTGTTCACGTCCTAAACCACAGGAGGGCATGGGGCGGGATGAAGCGGGGGACACCAAACTTAACAACAGTTCCCTGTATTCTCACTGTGTCCCTTCTGGGTCCCCGGGGATGGGCTCAGGGAGACAGATTGTCACACGTGTGGTAGGGCAATCACAAGCCTCAGAGCCAGAAAGGATGGGCAGTAGGGACTTCCACCATCCACTTCAAGCCTCCACCTGAGCAGCGGGGCTGGGTTCCTCAGGCTGTGGCTGAGACGCTGACCTAAGTTGCTGTTTCTTGGAGGGGGTTACACAGCAAGCCGGCATCTGCCTGAAGAAGCTGGGCAGAGACTGCAGCTGGGGGATTCTGCCACCTGAGACATCTAGGCTGGTTCCTACCAGGGTGAATTCCAGCACTGGGCACTGTCCTTGGAGGCAAGGGGCCATCTTCACCAGGGGAATGGCCTATTGACCGAGCCTTGCCAGGGCACAAGCTCAACCCTTGGTGATGAGCTTCACTAGTCCCACTCCTTCCCTCTGAGCACAGGTTCTCTCTTGTTCCTTATTCACACCAGCTACAGCTGTTGCTGTAGCGAGTGCACCACACCACTGGCAACTGTTGGGGCTAATCTGGTTCTTGGGGAATAAGTGGCAGATTCTGAGGCTCACATTAGAAAATCCCATCAGACCCAAACAGAAGGGAGGTGACATCCCTTCCTTCACTCCATATGCCCCACCCCCACCCCCACCCTGTCCTTTCCCTCAAGCCTCCCCTGCCAGCCAGGAGGACCATGTGCTGGCCTGGAGGGCCCTTGTCCCAACCCTGTCTCCTTGTGCTGCTCCGCTCACTGTGGGCTCCAGAGGTTGGCTGAACCATGTGTTTGTACTTGATGCAGGGAAACCTTGGAGTCCTGAGCCACATGGCACGTGGATCAGGTGCCCAGGCTCCCCCTTCTTCACTTCTAAACATGAGCTTTCACCCTGAGGGCAGAAAAGATGGGTCTCCCCGTCAGTCTCCTACTAGGGTGGAAGGGGTTTCAGCCAGCGAGCCAATGAGAAGCAGACAGGGCGGCCATTCCCAGAATTGTGGAGTCCCAGCAGGCTTCATCCTGGGGTGGGAGGGGACACCTACAGCATCAGAGTTGTCATGGTGAATCACAGCGGTGGATTCCAGTCCTTGCTCTCATAAACTCCTGGATGAACTTGGGCAACTTTGTGCCTGCCTGTCCTCGGTCTCCAAGAACTCCTCTCCCCATCGACAGTTCCTCGTCATCCATCTGCTGTTTGGATGAAGGCAGCACCAGTGTCTGCCAGGTTTGGCTGTGCACGCTGTGGCCTCCAGGGTGGCCATGCAAGCCACACCCATGGGAATCCAAGGAGCACCGTTTGCTTGACTACAAGCATGAACTGGGCCCCAGCAGTTACGGGGGGCGGAAGTCCCTGGTAACCACCACTCAGAGTAGGAATCACAGCTTTGGCAGCCTTGGGACCCTCCTGTGTGCCCCACCTCAATCACATCCCCTCCCTGGTCCTCCAGGGTCACCTGACCCTTACAGATCTCCCAACATTTCCAAGAACCACTTTGGCTTAGAGGATGAATGATTGCTCTTCAAGAAGATCCACACCAAAACACAGAAGTTTAAAATTAGATCAATTTACATGTAAATTGACAAGTGCAGCAAGCATAAGCCTACAATTTGGCAAGTACTCATAAAGAGATGAAGACAGGTAGTAAGTGCTCTGCTCTAGAGACTGTACATTGTACCTTCAGAATTCCCATTTGAGTCCCTTTCTGTGAAGGGAGCCAAATGCAAGAGGCTCCCTACTGTGTGATCCCATTTGTATGACATGGAAACGGCAGGAAAAGTGGATCAGCAGTTGCCCAGGCATGGGGGTTGAGTGAAGGGGTGAATAGGACATGGCATGAAGGAATTTGTGTATGTGCAGGGGGAATGTAAATGTTGTAGAGCTTGTGATTGTGCTTCCATAATGGTATGCAAGCCTGTATGTAAATTTTATCTCAGTACCCCTGACATGTAGAAATACTGTAAACATTGTTTCTAAAGTGGATATTGAAATTCAGTAATTCCTTTAAGTACGAAGACTATGCTCTTGCCTTTAATGTGATAATGCACTGGATTGTATTATTTTGCTTTCTGAAGTCAATAAAATTTTTTCTTGGATGCATGTAATTTAATCATGCCATATTATTCTCTATTTTCCTCCTTATATCCTGTACTTTTAGGATTCTGTTTGCTAACATTCTGCTCTGCTTTTTTCTTCTGTGTAATGAGTATGTCATGGACCTGGGGTTTTCCTGTCTCCAATCCTTTGCATCAGGATTTGGTTGCTTAATAAGCTGCCAATTTGAGTTCAAATATTCTGAACTTCCTTTCTTGCCAGTATGCGGTAGGATGGGATGGAAAGTATGTCACTGGAGTTTTTTCTGCATGAACCAGATTGATGCACTCCCAAGGGAGGGCGGGGCCGCTGCAGGGTTTTATGAGTGGAGGTCTGGATGGCAGAGTTTGGGTCTAATCAGGCCTCAGGGGATTTGCTGCATAGTGACTGTCCTGGAGAGAGTAGATCAACACACCCCAATCTCAGGAGTCTCCCCAGGATTGCACTCCTGGGGTGAGAGAGCCAATCCTTCACCCCCTCTGCTACCCAGGAACACAGCATTTCCAGATTTCACAGGCTTAGTCCCTGAGTGTATTTATACAGCTTGTTTAGATTCCCGACCTGCTTCAGCTGTTCACTAGAGCTACCAGACTCAAAGGGGGAGGCAAGTTGGGCTCTTCCTCTTTGCTTTTTCTCCTTGAATCCCCCTGGGTAAGATATTCTCTGTGCCTGTTTCGCCCTCATTCTGCTAGGTACACCTTAGGTCACATGGCAGGTGCTTGCCAGGACCCAGTAGCAGTTGGCTCAGATCTCCTGGCTCCCGCAGCAGCTGTGTCAGGATTTGGTGCAGACATTTTATTCCTACCTCATCGGATGAAGGAGGGAGGTGTCCCTCCTTTACAATTCCCTGGAGGAATTGTGTCCAAGTGAAGATATTTATCCCTAGGATAGTTTTAGAATTCAGTGGGCAGGTATGGAACTTTTTAGTTAAAAGCATTTTGGGGTTTGGGTGTAGCTTTGGGTAGGCCACTTGCCTGGCACACATGAGGCCCTGAGTTCAATCCCCAGCACTGCTAAAAGCAACACACCACCACCAACAACAACACAAAACGTTTTGACACCTGATATATTTCTTTCACCGGGTATGGAATGCTTTAGGTTTGTTCTTCCTTCTTGCATCAGTTTTGGCAAGTTATGATTTCTAGAAGTTGGTGGCATTCTACATTTTCACATTAATTGGAATGAAATGGTCCGTATCATCCCTCTTTACACCAAAGTTACCTGTATAAAATTTCTGACTCACAGAGGAGTTGCAAGGAAATGGCAAGAAGCATCCATGTATCCTTCAACCGGACTCACCAGTTATTGATGTTTTATTACAATTGCTCCAACCCTCCCACCATCACAGTGTATATGTGTGTGTGTGTGTGTGTGTGTGTGTGTGTGTGTGTAGTGTGCATGCACACACGTGTGTGTGTTTGCTTCAATATGTGAGTGCAATTGCATCCATGATTTCTTTCTCAGCAAGTTTATATGTAATTGGAGCATAAATTTGCTACTGAAGCAGGCAAGATGGTCAAGTACACGTACCCTGACCTCACCTGCTCCAACGCAACAGGTGTATAGCTGCATGTTGAAGTGCGTGACCATGGGAGGACACTGGAATTCAACAGTAGAGAAACTGAAACCTTGTAAAATGCAGAGACCTGGGGCAGCAATATAGCAAGAGAAAAGAAACATCCCATTTCCTGCCTGATGGTTCCACAGCTGGGTGAGGGGGAGTGTCCCTTTGCAGGGGTAAAATGAAAGAGAGAGACCCAGCAAAGTCTATCAGTACAAATACTGACAATCCTAGTTATTGGCAAGTTTCGTGGCCCCAGCCTTTGCAGGCTTACAGGCCAAATCGATGAGAGGCCTGAGGTCTGCACAGTAGTCTGGCTTTGGAAAAGGAATCTGCACCATCTCCCAGTGACCCCCCAGGGTGCTGAAGCCAGGAGCACCCTGGGGGATCACTGAGAAATGAAGTATTGGAAAGGTATTTCTTGTCCGAATTTAGACTGCTTTAGGAGTCAGAATCCCATGCGTATTTCCATCTGTGTGAGCCCACAGACGTTCCAATGCACTGGCTCATGAACCAGACTTGTCTGGGCAGAGCGACTCTGACACACACCCGCTGAGAGTGCTACCCAGTGGGGAATGGGTGTTGCGATGCACAGGCGAGTGGAGGGTGCTGTCCCCAAGAACTGGAGTATCAGGGTGCCTGCCCTCTGAGCCCGGGGATGTGGCCAGTCATGTGCTGTTTCACATGGAACCCAGGATGCAGAACTGTCTGCTGTGGGGTTCTCACTGCCCCAGCACCTCACATGGGCAACGGTCACTAGCAGGGTAGGGAAGAAACGTTCAGTTTCCACTGCTCCCCCACCCACAGAAGTTGCTGGAGAAGATTTGAGCAACTCAGCTGTGGCCATGGCTGTAGCCCCACCCCTGAGTCGCACAGCCTAAGAAAGTCCAGAGAGAAACTTTGCCCACTGGCACTGGCTGTGTTCCAAACTCACCCTCCCTTCAGCAAGCCTCTCAGCAAAGAGGAATTTTACCCAGTTCCAGTCATGACGCACACCCACTAGATCCTTGGTGGGCACTACACATAGGAGAAAAGGAGAGGGAAAGAAAAGCCTCCAGCCACCACCTTGTCATCAGAGTGCTCAGCCTAAGAGGGTGTGGAGGGAAACTGCCCAGCTGTGCCAGCTGCATTCTGCTCTCTCCAATGCGAGCACCTCGGCTGAGAGGAATTTGTCCCAGCTTCACCTGTGACCCACTGCAGTTCAGTCCCTGAGGGGCATTACTACCGAAGGAAATGTGGACAGAAAAGCCCTTGCTGTCATTCCATAGCCAGATGTGAATACCCGATGTGGGGAGCCGAGGTCCCGTTCCTGGACAGGCACACCCACAGAACCAGCAAGAAAGGACTAACACAAGTTTTTCTGCTTCCACGCTTGCGTGCGTCCTCTGCATCAGTCCCCCCGCCCCACACACCTTGCCTGATCACACACTGCTGACAGGTCTTGGTGTGGATGCCACAGAGGAGTAGTTATGATTGCTGGCCCCTGCCTCAGCCCATGAAGCACCTGGACCGGCTCCAGCATCTAATCAGAGGACAAGTGCTTCAGGCTCCTCACTGCAAGTGGAGCAACCAGGACCCATTCAAGTAGCAGAGCCAAAATCAACAGAGGGCCTGAGGAAACTCCCATCATGCCTTAAGGCCCACCACTCCCACTCTAGGAGTAACCACACAGAGTGAACCCTCTGCAATCTACGCCCGACCTCCCTGAAGTGCTAGATTGTCCCCACTCTTTCACAGCCCGCAGAGACACTGGGTATCTCCAACTCCAATTCAGAATGCACTGTGCCCAGACTCACTAGCCAAAGAAACTACAGGGGGATTACGCCACCTCACTCAGATGGAAATTAAATCAACATTGCAGAACAAACCGACACACATCAGACTACATCTTCAGGAGTAAACCGCTTACTACAAAGGCCTTCCCATAAAAGCAGTACAGACATCTGTTTCACCAGCTGTGCAAGTCTCAACATAGGAATGAAAATTTTGAAAAGAACAAGATAATAATGTCACTCCTGAAGTTCATACCTGTCTAGTAAAAGACTCCAAAGACTGGGGCTGGAGTGGTAGCTTGGTGGTTACAGTGCTTGCCTGGCATGTGCTAGTACACAGGTTCAAACCCCAGCACCTACGTACACAACTAAGTGTAGGAGCAACGAAGGCCATGTGAAAAACTCAATAAAAATTGATTCTCTCTATCTCACTGTCCTTCTCTCTTTAAAAAAAAAAAAAAAAAAAAAAAAAAAAGGACTCCAAAGATATCAACGTGGATGAAATGTCTGGCCAACAATTATAAAGAAAGATTTTTTAAAAAAAAAAAGTTCAGTGAGATTCAAGAACATACAGATAAACTGTTAACTGAAATTAGGAGACAATTCAGGATATGAATGAAAAAGTCAGTAAAGACATGTAGAGATTTTGAATGAAAATCTGAAATCTTAGAAGGGGCTGTATAGGTGAGATAAAGGATTCAATCGAAAGCCTCGGGTCAGGTGCAGTAGGCAAACCTGTAATCCTGGCTGCCTGGAAGGCAGAGGCAGGAAGATCATAAGTTCATTGCCCTGTGTGAAATTCCCAGTACCACGGAAAAAAAAAGGAAAGGTGAAGGAAATGAGGAAAGGAATAAAACCTCAAAACCAAGCAGAAGAAAGACAATCGGAGTTTGAAGACAGGTCATTTGAAAGCTCACCAACTTTTTATTTTATTTTATTTTTGAGAGAGAAAGAGAAATTTAATTTAATTTTTTCATCTGTTTTTGCTTTTCCTCCACTTATTTTTGTGTATGGGTGCTGGGGATTGAATTTGGGTCCTCGTGCATGCCAGGCAAGCACTCTACTGCTGAGCCAACTCTCCAGCCCCTCACAGACAGAATTAAAAAAAAAAAAAAACAAAGGAAGAAAGACAGCATATAAGATCTTTGAGTCACCAATTAAAAAAAAATCAAATTACACCACAACAGCATACCTGAAGCAGAAGAAATAAGAGGTTAAGGACCTAGACAACCTATTCAATGAAACAGTAGCATAAAACTTCCCTAATATTTGGAAAGACATGGACATCTAAGTACAGGTGGGGTAGAGAATCCCAAACAGAAATGACCAGTGATGGTTCTCAGCACAGCATATGGTCAAACTGTCAAAATACAGGACAAAGGAAGAATTTTAAAATCTGCAAGAGAAAATCTCCAAGACCCATGTAAACACAACCCCATTAGACTAACAGCACACTTCTCAGCAGAAGCCCTACAAGTTGAGAGGGCACGGAATGATGTATTTCAAGTCCGAAAGAGAGCTATCAACCAAGATTACTATACACAGCAAGACTCTCCATCAGAATCAAAAGATAGAGCGTGATAAGCAAAAACTACGGAAGTTCACGACCGACCACCAGATCCAGCTTACCAAAGATGCTTAAAGGAGTCCTACGTCGGAAGCAGAAGAAAGATAACTGCCATCATGGTGGCATCTGAGAGTTTATATCTCGCCAGAAGAGTAGATACACAAATGAAAACAAGAAACTAACGAAACATTATCAATACACTAGAACATGAAATCACAAAGATGAATAACAGAGAAAGAATTGAACAAAGAATACTCAAAACAACTACAAGAAAATCAATGAAATGAAAGGTGCAAGTCAATACCTTTTGGCAATCACTCTGAACGTAAGTCATCTAATTCCCTGGTTCATGAAAGACTGGATGAATGGATTAAAATACAAGACCTAACAATATGCTGTCTATGTAAAACTCACCTTGAAAGTGAGGACCCATGGAGGCTGCAAGGGAAGGATGGAAAATGACATTCCCAGCAAGTGGAATCTGAAAATAAGCAAGAGGAGTAGACTTTAAGACAAAAACAGTAAGGCCATCACATTAAAATGATCAAGGGATCATTCATCAAGAAAATAAAATAATTATAAATGCATATGCACCTAACAACAGAGAACCCTGTTTTACATAACAGAACTTGTTAGACCTAAAGGGAGAGATAGGCTTCAATACAACACAATAATGGTTGGAGATTTCAGAACCCCACTCTCACAATGGATAGATCATTCAGACAAAAATCAACAAAGAAATATCAGACTTCAGGTACGATATAGACCAAACGGACTTAACGGACATCTGCAGAACACGGTATCCAAGAGCTGCAGCATACACACTCATCAGTGCAAGGAACTTCCTCTAGATTAAATCACGCAGGAGTTCACAAAACAAGTCTTGACTAATTAAAAAATTGAAATCGTACCCAGTATCATTTCTGATGAGAGTGAAATGCAACTAGAAATCAAGAACAAAGGCAGCCATAGAATTATACGAAGATGTGGAGTTTGAACTTCAAAGAAAACAGAGAGTCGGGGAGGAAGTCAGAAGGAAACATTTTTTAAATCCCTCAAAACAAATAAAACTGGAAAGACAACATACTGAATCCTGGGTTTTACAGCAATAGCAGCACTGAGAGTTTATAGCAATCTGTGCCTACATCTTAAAAAAAAAAGTACAAAGATTTAAAATAAACACCCTAATGGTGCATCTCTAGGTCTTATAAAATCAAGAGTAAGTCATACCCAAAATTTGTAGAAGGAAACACATAATAAAGATCAGAGCACAAATATAAATGACATGGAGTCTAAAAGAACAACACAAGGGATAAGTGAAGCAAAGAGGTATTTCTAGAAAAAGGTAAAATTAACAAAGCTCTAGATGAGCTACTGGGAGAGAAGATTCAAATAAACTAGAAATGAAAAAGGAGACATTACCACGAGAAATCCCAAGGATCATATGCTGCTGAAATGAAACACTCAGGGGCTGGAGCAGTGGCTCAGCAGTTACGAGGCATGTCTGGCATGTGGCAGCATGTGGATTTGAACCCCAGCACCACATACACAACGAAGTGTTGAAGTAATGAAAGCCCCGTGAAAAGCTAAATAAAATTGCTTCTCTCTTAAAAAAAAGAAGAAGAATAAAGGAGGAGGAGGAGGAGGAGGAAGAGAGGGGGAGAAGGAGAAGAACGAGAAGAATAATGCTGCTCAGGACAGAAAAGTAGGGTTAAAAGGGAAAAACAGGGTGTCAAAACGAAAGAAAGAGAAATGATTAAAAAAAAAGGAGAGACTGAGACTCTGGAAGGAGCTCACATCTTACTGCAGAACAAGGGAGAGAAGGCAATAATGTGTCCCTATTTGACTCCCAGAGAGAAGGATGACAGCAGAGATTGAAAGGGCATGTGGGAAAATGGAGGAAATGCTGGTGTGGCTGGGCACAGCTCACACAGAACCCAGGAGACCACGATAAGCCTGAGCACAGGGCTGCTGTTCAGGGGCCATCCCAGACTCCGCTCAGGGAGAGGCCACCACAGAATGCCAGGGGTACTGTCCTTACCTTGTTCTGAAAGGGGGCTGCTCCTCGTACTTCTTCTCTCCCCATCCAGGCCCCCACCCCTCAGAGAGAGTGCAGACCGGAGATTATGAGAGGCAATTTATTTTGAAACTACTGTGAACTGGGGTGAGCAAGGGCAAACATGGGAGCTGAGAGGCAGCACCTGCCGAAGAAGAAACAGAGGCAACCAGCTTGACCGCTACTCCTAGGCTCCACAGATACCAGCGGCTACACTCACCCTGTAGGAAGAAGCTTTGTTCAACTTCACAAGCAGAGCAGAGAGTCAGCCCACAGCCCTCCCAGACAGCCAGGACTGTGGCCAAAGGGTGTGATTAACTGGACACTCACTTCAAAGGTCCTGGAACTTGCCATCGAGGGTCTGCGTGACATCTGAAAGAGAGAGGCAAAACTGGACACTTCAGAAATATGGGCTCCAGGGCACGGTCCCCCTGACCTCCCCACTGCACACTACCTGGAGGGGAAATGCCAGTCCGGGAAACCAGACACCCCTTCAGCCCTTGTCCACTCAGGCCTGGGAATGACTCCCCCACCCATCACTGAAACTCAAGGTCGTCTATAAGACAACATGTA
>PVKS010042563.1:0-15361 GCA_004027875.1 Aplodontia rufa | reverse complement strand
CCTCCTCCTCCTCCTGCACCTCCTCCTTCTTCTTCTTCTTCTTCTTCTTCTTCTTCTTCTTCTTCCTCTTCCTCTTCCTCTTCCTCTTCTTCTTCTTCTTCTTCTTCTTCTTCTTTTTCTTCTTCTTTTCTCTCTCTCTCTCTCTCTCTGTCCATTGAATGACTAGAAATTTTACAGGGAGTTTTCAAACAGGGGAAACCATTTTTTTAAAATGTTAAATAAAGCAAAGTAAAAGAGATAGCAAGACACCAAAACACAATGTGGGGGGCATGTAAGTTACAGGAACTGAATACTTTATTGAATGGTGTACCCTTCTGGAGTTGTATATGTTAAAATCCAAGGAGAGAACAGGCAAAGATACCTGATACACATGTTTTATTATGCATATTTTCTTTACAGACATAATGTAAATATGTTTCATAGTGATTAGAAATTGAAAAAAAGGGTAAAATCACAATTCCCTGACTTGAAATGCTCTTCTTCACTGTACCATTATTTACTTTTGTTCCTTATTTTCTATAATCCTTGAATATGTCCATTTTTGGGGGGGGTTGACCTTTTTATTTACTAGAATAAGAATTCTCTATTATGTTGTTTCCAGAGGTAACATTTGAGATATACAGTATTCCTTCTTGTTCACTTATGATGATTTATAACTTGCCACTTTATGTAAGTTGCAAGAATGTTGCTTCATTGAACATCTACAGAAAAATAACTTTCTACATAGTTTAGATTACATTCTGAGAAATTAATTTAGTAGATAAAAATTGTATAGTATTGCTTTGGAGGAATACAGAAATTGTTTCTTGAAAATGTTATGCTGATGTTGAAACCCAATAGCAGTGATAGGCGTCTTTTATTACATGCTTTCAAGCATTAATACAATTTTGAAAATTATTATTTAGTAGACCACCTATTTGCATTTGTTACTGTGAGCAAGGTTGAATTGCTTTCTTTATGATATTTTAGTATTTTCTGGAATTTGATTCTGTTACAGAGCAAGGCCATTCACAGAACTGAAGCAACCATGGATGTCCTCTGTCACCGATTCTTGCAATCATTCCAGAAAGATTCTAGATACCTTATATATAATAACAGGTATGAATTTATTATAAGAGATTGGAAAAGAGAAAAAGCATCACTCTCCAGAGAGAAAGTGAGTCCTCTCAGAGTAGAGGAATAGTGCTCCCCTCCTGCCTTCCTGTTTTATTGGTGCTCCTCCTGGGGAAGGCTTCAGAGTTCCACTGAGTCCAACTCTTAACTTCTTACAGCAGTATTGCACCAGACTTTCAATTCCCCACTGCACATGATCTTACCCATGGAGAGGAGAGTTCACTATTACAATGACGTGTTAAAGAAACAAGACAACTTTGAGTCACCATGGCCTGTCCTGACTGCTTCTAACTGGAACTTTTTCTTGCAGACTTTATGGTTAGGGGGGCTTTGTTTCTGATTATCCTGTCTTCTTGAGTCCTGGAATCTGGTCTATTTAGAGGTCATAAAAATACCCTCATTCAGGATACCTTGTGTTTTGTTGTTGTTGTTTGTTTGTTTTTAATTGGGAGAAGCCTTTTGGGCCTGCATTCCTTCTGTACATAACAGGTTGTTTGCAGAGGTACATAGTATATCCTATTAACTTAAGAAATACAGGGCTGCAGGCAAATTTGTCTCTAAAAGAAAGTATATGGGGGCCAGTAGTCCTCTTCTATATAATTATTTCCTTAACTTGTGTTCCTACCTTTCAGATTTGTCTTTTATCTATTAATTCCACCCTTCTTTTTGTAGTTTTTATCTTAATCTTCTATTAGAGATAAATTCGATGTAAAACATCACACACACACACACACACACACACACGCACGCACACACACACCCCTATGTCATTTACCTTACATGTTTTGCAAATATTTCCCAGAATCTTGTTTCCTTTTATGCTTTCATTGTGTTTTACTTATTCAATATTTAAAAATTTTCCTTACACAGGTTCTTCTACTTCTCCTTTATGATCTTCTAGATGAGTAAGATTTTGTGTTCCAGGGGAGATTAAACTTTTTTCTTTTTGAATGACATTTTCACATATTTCTAAAATAATGTCTACCATGTAGAAAACATGTGTAATAAATGAATGCAGTTTAGAAAGTGAAGAACTCCTCTGTGGTCCATAATAACCAAGCAACTGGAGAGGAAAGACTAAAGTTGTTAAGGACCTTCCTGAGGCATTGGGACAAATGGCCAACATTGCTTCTTCTGACAGTTCAGTAAAATCTGTCAACCAACCTAGCTCCAAGTACAAATTTTACAAAGAAATGAGAAATTACAGATTGACTTTTAGAATAAGTATAAATGTGACTCCCAAGATATCAAGAAACATATTCTCATCTAAAAATGCATGAGAAATCCTAGTTAAATTCATTTTACAAAAGCTAAACTCCTCTATTCCATATGTATGTATTGGCTTAAAGTGTTTGCGTCTTTGAAAATGAAGATTAACCCCATTTCTGACAGTCTAATCTAACTTGCCCTCCAAGATCAGATTACACACAGATCATAGAATCTGAAAATGCTGTTTTGTTGTTGTTTGTTTTATTTCAGAAATTATAACTTTACTAAATCAGGCCTTATGTACAGTCCAAGGAAAGAAGGCACACTGTCAACAAGTTAGATCAGTGGGCACATGCTCACAAGTTAATGCTTATGACCTTCGACATATGCATTGGATCAAAATGTGTCTGGCCTTGACTAACCATGAAATCTATTTGTGTTTTACTGTATTTTATCTTTATACGGTCTTAAAATATCACCTTAAATATTTACTTCAGACATTTGCTCATTTGCTATGTCCAATTGCTGGTTCCTGTATTATCAAATTCTTTTTACAGGGATTAATAGTTACTGAGAGATTGAATAATCCCCTATAATCATAAAATAAGGCTATTCCTTTATAATTTTTCTTTAATAAAATATTGAATTTAATTTGTAAATTATTGTTTAGTTTTTTCACATTAATATTTTGCTTTATTTATACATATTGATATGAAACAATCATGCTTCATAAAAACCATGCAATCTATTGATTAGTCTACCTTTTTTGACTAGTTTATGATGTAGCCTGTATCATATGTCAATTTCCTTACATATATGGATTTCCTCACCTATATTTACCTATTTTCTAATAAGATGTACAAGATATAATTAATTCTGAAGGCAGGGCACTTCTCATTGCTCTTGTTTTTTGTTCCAAAGATGGCATATCTAATTTTCATGTTTTTTAATTTAAATTTTGCAATTGTCAAACTTGAAAAGTTTAGTTATTTAAATTAATACTGAATCAAATTTAAAATTTGAGGAGAATTTATACTTTTACAAGACCAATTTTTTTCTTAATTTAGGAATGTAACTGGTTGTTAGGACAGCTCCAAAATGGCTGTCTTTAGGCTCCTTCTCTGAGTCTTCCAATGGGCTGTCATATGTGATATTTTTAGTGTGGAGCCAGGGGTTGGAATTGGCCATTTCAAGGTTAGTCAAAGCCAGACACATTTTGATCCAATGCATATGTTGAAGGTCATAAGCATTAACTTGTGAGCATGTGCCCACTGATCTAACTTGTTGACAGTGTGCCTTCTTTCCTTGGACTGTACATTAAAAAGACCTATGGTAATGGATCTGGGGAGAGCAATATGGAACTGGCTGGAGGCTTGAGCTTGAGCTGGGGGCTGGCTATGGGTTATTGCCACCCTGAAAAAACATATGTACTGTCCCAACTATGTCTTGCATGTTCTTCTACTTGCTGGAGCATCTTTTAATCTGTGTCCTGAGCCTCATCCTCCATGTAACAATTGGTGTAGTCGGCAGGATTTAGCACTGGTGAACAATGCATTGACGCTGGTAGAAGGGGAGGGATCTCTGGCAAGTGAGCAGCATACAACATTCCATTGCCAAGGTCCTATTAGCAAACACTCCCGTGTAGATTTGAGCTACGATGGATGGTTTCTCTTATGAGCATAGAGATTTTTTTATTTCCCAGTGGTAAACATGGACCCAGCAGAGTAGACTGGGGACTGAGCATTGTAGCCCAGGTGATAAACCATGGGCCAAGGATAAAGAGGCCATGGCAGTGCAGATGAGACTGAGAAATGGCCTAAGGAGCTGTGGGCACAGTCACTAGGACTTGAGATAAATGTTTCTTATAGCTTTGAGAGCAAAACTGATGCAGCTTTACCAGATGACAAAGATGCAGTAATTGCAAGATATGGAATAGTAATTGGAAGCCAGATTATGGTTACTTTAGGAGGATTTCCATACCTTGAAAATACTCCTTGTCTTAAGCTGTAGTGCTAATGAAGTCCAGGAAGAAGGAAGGTTCACACCTGAAAGCCTTGCCAGTGGTAATGCAGAAAATGAAACAGTAGCAAGTGATGTCGCTGATGGGCAGTCACTGACAGGGCTGGCCAAGGTAACCAAGGACACCATGTTCTGTCTGTTGAGTGGAGTTGGTGAACCTGGAAATATAATTTGAACAGAGGCCAAGAGAGCTTCTGACCACTTTGTTGTTATGCCTGTGAGACTGAAGGATGCTGGCTGCCAACAGGGACAAGACACCCTGTGTGCTACATGCTAATGATCCTGTACAACCTTGTGACTTAGATGTGCTAGAAGCCAGTAGGGGGCAAATGTATTAGAAGCTGGCAGGGGCCAAAAGAGAGAACCTAATTGTACTTTCAGTCAGCAGAGACATGAGATTTAAGGAGGTGCAAGGGCCTATTACTTACATAAGTGAACCAGAAACAAGCCCATACCTTGCGGGTAAGGTGCCTATACTGTCTAGACTATTGGTACATGGACAACTCAAGCCATGGACAACTGCCTGTATGGATGGCAGTGGCTGTGGAGCTAGAAACAAACACTATCTGGTTTGACATTGGAAATGGGATGAAACAGCCAATTAGCTGAGCTAGATGCTGATAGCAAATGAGGTATCCCCAATAGCAGTAATATGCACTGACAGTTGTACTGTGTATGGGGGGCAAGTTTTGTGGCAAGAGCTCTGGGAGCTAAGCCACAAAGAACAGGTGACTATAAGGCATATTACTGAGCATACCCCATCCCAGGGAATGATGGAGCAGATGCTTTGGCTACTCTGCAGTGTCTAAAGCAAATGCCTCCCACCAACCTGGGCAGCTTGATTGCAATGCTACCTATAGCATGCAGATGTGAAAGCTATGTGGAATGTAGTCAGCAGTGGGGTCTGCCTTCAACATGGGATGCCTTGGTAGAGGCCTTCCAGGAATGTGTGGCTTGTGCTGAGTAACCATGCCCTGACACCTTGGAGCCACAGATTGCCAGGTAATGTAGAGATGCATCCCTTTGATACTTTGGCAGGATTTCTACATTTACCCTTTACTGTGGCCAGAACAATTCATGTTTGCCTTGATGGCAGTGTATACAGCTACAGCCTTGTTTGCCTGACCTAGTGGTCAAGAAAATCAATGCATTATGATTTGTGTCCTGACAGTGTTGATGGTCTTGTACAGCTGGCCCATCACTGTTGGAAGGTACTCATTTTATAGGTGAGGATATGCAGTGATGGGCAACTCAGTTACAGATTCAATGGAAGCTGCACATCACACCCACATGACGCAGGTATAACAGAAAGATATAATGGCCCGTTGAAGTAGGGACTTAGGACTGCAGTTAACCCAACCCACTTTCCATGGAGGGATAGGAACAGTGCTTATGAGTAGTTGTGAGAGCTCTGAATGAGTGTCCTCAGAGGGGGACCAGCTTCTGTGGAAGCATTGCTGCCTAGCACAGCAGCACCAATACAGGTACAAATAGCAATGAAGGATGTTGTACTTAAACCTGGTTTTGGGAAGGAAGGATATGTTTTTTGTCTACTCCCACTGGACTGAATAGGGGTCAAATTATGGAGTATACATGGTTCTGGATAATAAAGATCCCCCACCTTCATTGAGTAACCGTGTTAGCCCCGTGGGGAAAAGGGTTGGAGTGTGATCTTGTGATGCCATGGGTAACTAATGAATGAACCAACCAGGTGCATGTGACCTTACCATGTTCTACAGATGTGACACAAATTTTAAAGAGCATGTTAATTATTTCCCTTTAACCAATTGTGAGTGCCCCAGTGAAGGTACACACTGAGCCTCCTGAAGTTCAGGACCAAGTCATACAGTGTGGAAAATACAAGTGGCCACTGTACTTTCCCATGACTCAAAGCTGGCCTGCAGTCTCCCAGATGGATATGATTTTCCTGCACTAATGCCTGTAAGTGCTTTGTCCTTTTGTTCATAGATCTGTCCTTGCTAACGCCATGGTGGACTGGACACACACCCATGCCAGTGTAGGAAACATCTCTGTCCATTTGGTATGGGTGTGAAGTGCCTCTGACTTCTGTTACTGAGCTGCCCTGGCCAATTCAGACTACATCCCTGTACAAATTGGATGTGGTTGGGAAAGACTTTTATTTCCACTTCAGTATAGGATGACACTGGCAATGATTTTTAATAATCCTAGGCTGTGGAACTTGTTTTTCCTAATTGTACATTGTTGCAACTTGTCTTTTGCAGTATTTATATATATATATATATAGATAGACATATATATATGTGTGTGTGTGTGTGTGTTGCAGTATTTATATATATATATATACATATACATATATATATGTGTGTGTGTGTGTGTGTGTGTGTGTGTGTATGTGTGTGTGTGTGGGTGTGTCTGGCCTATGGAAGCAGGGCTCTGCCTTCCTCACTAAGGGATCACTATGGAAGACTGCAGATGCATAGCTTGTACAGTGAGGAGTCCTAAAGTGGGGATTATTGAGGCAGGTCCAAAATGGCTATAATTAGGTTCCCACTCTGAGACTTCTGGCAGGCTGTTCTATGATAAGTTTTTAGTGTGTAGCCAAGGCTGGGAGCCAGCTATCTCATGGTTAGTCAAGGCCAGACGTGTTTTGAGTCAATGAATCTACTCAAAGTCATAAACATTAACTTGTGAGCATGTGCTCACTGCTCAAATCTGTTGGCAGTGTGCCTTCTTTTTCTGCACTGTACAAAAAAATATGCCTGTGGAAATAGCTCTGGGGGAGCAAAGTGTCATGGGCTGGGGGCTTAGGTTGGAGTTAGTGTCTGGTTATGGGATATGGACACCCCAAATAAACATGTCTACTCTCCCAACTATGTCTTGCATGTTCTTCAAACTGCTGCTATCCCAAATCTGTTTCCAGAACCTCATCCTCTGAATGACACTGGTCTTTATTTATTTTTATACATATATATGTATAAAAAAAATATATATATATATTTGTCTTCTGGAAGTCTCTGTGTGGGGGTGGTGCTGAGATGCTGCTTAAGGTTTTTATAACAAATTCCCTATTCTTACTGAATATATTGAATACTGTTCTTGGTAATCATATTAATTGTTTATAAAGATTTTCTTATTAGATTTTCAATATGTTATATATCAGTAAGTTTTTGTTTTATTCAGTTGCTTAGAATGTAGCAATTTTTATGAAACATTCCAAATTCACACTATTAATCATGAGATTACTTACAGAATTTTTAAGGTTAATAATATTAATTGCTATTCTTATTGTATATGAACTTCATCAGGTATGGCTTCCATTTTATCAAAATCAAGCTGCATATTGAATTTGTACTTTGTAACATTACTGAAATATTTTATGCTTTTTAACAGTATTTTGGTAGTATCTTCATGGTTCTCTCTATATAAAGTTATGTTACCTGCAAACAAAGACAATTTAAATTCTTCCTTTCTGATTTGGATGCTTTATTTCTTTCTCTTACCTAATTGTTCAAACTAGGACTTCCAGTAATATACTTAACAGAAGTGGTAAGAGAGGACAGCTTCTCTGTTTTTCCTGATGTTCAAAAAATTTTTTAATATTTCACAATTAAGCATGATGTTAATTATAGGACTGTGGCACATAGCCTTTATTTTGTTAATGTAACCTCATTCCATTTCTAATTTATTGAGAATATTTTATCATAAAACAAGGCTGAATTTAGTTGAATGCCTTTTCCAGGATTATTGAAATGACCACACTTTCCCCCCCTTCATTATGTTAATGTAGCATATCACAAGTATGGATTTGTGGATTTTTAAACACCTTGCATCTCAGGGATACACCTCACTTGACTGTGGTAAATAATCCTGTCGATGTGTTGTTAATTTCATTTGCTTAGGGGCTGCAGTGGTTGCTCAGTGGTTAGGGTGCTTGCCTGTCATGCCTGAGGACACAGGTTCAAACCTCAGCACCACATACACAACAAAGTGTCAGAGCAACAAAAGCCACATGAAACACTAGATAAAATTGAAAATTGATTCTCTCTCTTTCACTCTCTCACTGTCCTTCTTTTCTTTAAAAAAAAATTCATTTCATTAGCATTTTTGAGGATATTTTTATCTGAGCTCATCAGGGATGTTGGCCTGTAATTTTCTTTTTTCTAGTTTGTTTATCTGGGTAAACAAACTAGTTTTCTAGTTTATTTATCTGGTTTATTAGGGTAATGCTAGCCTAATAAATTTGGAAATATTCCCTCTAACTTTTTGAAAGAGTTTAATAAAAATATCAGCTCTGTTTTTTTTTTTTAATTGATTTCTAGAATTCAGAAGTGAACCAGTGAATCAATAAGTGCTGGGCTCTTCTTTTATGAGATACTTTATTTCTGATTTAGTTCTCCTTACTCATTATTACTTATTAATTTTGTTCGAATTTTTTTCATTTCTTCATGACTTAGTCTTTGTTTCTAGGAACTTAGTTTCCAGAAATTTATCCATGCTTCTAAGTTATCCAAATTTTTTGTCTTATAATTTTTCATAATAGTCTCTTTTGGCCCTTTTTATTTTGGTGGTATTAGTTGTAATATTTGCATCTTATCTCTTTTCTTTGTTGGTCTATCTAAAAGTTTGTTGATGATGTTACTTTTGGAAAGAAAACAGTTTGTTGATCTTTTGTGTTATTTTTCTTATCTTTAATTCATTTCTTTCTGTTCTGATCTTTATTATTTCCTTCCCTCTCTGGACTTTGTTCTTTTCCTGTTTCTCAAGGTGTGATGTTAAATTAATTATTTGAACTTTTTATCCTTTTTTTGATGTAGGTGCTTATTCCTAAAAGCACCCCTCTTAAGAATAATTTTGCTGAATTTCATGTTTTGGTAAAATGTGTTTCTGTTTTTTTTTGTGTCAAGATATTACTTTGTTTCCATTTAATTACTATATTAATACATTAGTTGCTTATGAGAATTGTTTTTAAAATTTGCATTTATTTATGAAATTTCTGAAATTCCACAATTACTGATTTCTATTTTTATACCATTTTGTTCAGATAAGATACTTCATAAGCTTTTAGCTTTCTGAAATTCATTAGGACGTGTCCTGTGGCCTAACATATAATTCACTCTGGGGAATGTTTCCTGCTCAATTAAAAGATTGTGTATTCTAATACAATTATATGAAATGTTCTATGTATATCTGTTAGGTTCATTTGGTCTAAAGTTTAGTCCAAGTCCTATGTTTTCTATTGATTTTATGTCTGGCTGATCTGTTCATTGTTGAAAGAGTGTGCTTAATCTGCCACTATTATGGTATTGTAGTCTATTTCTCCTTCAGATTTATTAATATTTGCTTTATATATTTAGGTGCTTCAACATTAAGCACACGTATGTTAACAATTGTTATATCCTCTTTTTAAATTTATCATTATACAATGACTTAATTTGTCTCTGTTTTAGTTTTATAAATTTTATTGAGGAGTTATGTTGTATAACCATAAATGAATATGTAGTAACAATATAATATGCTCCTGATCCTAATTCAGAATCACCCCCATATCACCCACACCCCAGTCTCTTGAGTCTTCTGTATTTCCCCCATAACAGATATAAATGTCTTTATATATATTCATATATATATCCAATATACGGATGTTTTCCAGAATTAAATGATTGCATAAGTATTATTTGGCGTCTCGGGCTTTTTGTTTTGTTTTGTTTTGTTTTTTTAAAAGCAGAGAGAGAAAGAGAGAATCAATTTTATTTATTTTTTCATTTGGTCTTTGTTTCTCCAACACATAGTTGTGTATGTGGTGCTGAGGTTTGAACCTGGGTCCTTGCACATGCCAGGGAAGCACTCGAACCACTGAGCCACCCCTTCAGCCCTATTTTATAGTTTTTGACGTCCAGTCGAGTTTATCTGATTTGGGTAGTCATGTACTGTAGAATGACATTTCAGTCAATGATGACTATATGTATGACAGAGATCCCTTTAGATTGTAATGGAGATAAAAATTTCCTATTACCTAGTGACATTACAGCCTGTGTAACATCATAGGGAAATGCATTACTCATGTGATTGTGGTGATGTTCATGTAAACACACCTGATGCACTGCCAATCATATAAAAGTAGAGCACATATAATTACATACAGTACTTGAAAAATATAATAAATAAATACTGGTTTATGCATTCATCATATCATACTTTTTGCATATTTTATATTATACAATCTTTATTCATAAAAATATTTACTGAAAAACTGTGTATCATGTCATGTCAGCAGGAGACGCATACATCCTGCGTTTCCAGGCCTCGTGATTGAGCAGATGGGCCTGGTCAAGTGATGGACTATCCGGCTAGGTTTGTGTAAATACACTCTATTATGTTTGCTCTGAGGTGAATGGCCTAAAGACATATTTCCCATAATGCACAGAGTTGTTAAGCAATGCATAGTTGTATAGCTACACTAGTTCTCTTTTTGTTTTATTTGCATGAAATCTTTTTCCATCCGTTCAATTTCAGCTTCTGTGTCCATACTGAAGTGATCGCTTGTAAGCAATAAACACTTAGGCCTTGTATTGTTTTGTCCATTCAGCAACTCTATGTCTTTTGAGTGAAGAATTGAATTAATTTATACTTAAGGCAATTTTTTTTATTTGTTTGACATAGTCTTACATATTGGAGGGAATCTATATTGTTACATATTCATGCTTACATGGATTTTGACAAAGTAAGTTAAGTCCTATCCTAGTCCAAGATCTGTCCCCCTACATCCATTCCCCATACTCATGTCTTCTCTGTAATACCCCCATGCTATAAATGGACATCAGCATATATGTGTATAATAATTTTTGCAATTTCTGAGTTTCTCTGCCTGCCTGTGTATAGTTTGGCTTCTCATGGATGTTGAGTCCTCCAGTGATATTAATAACCCACCTTTTTCCTCCCTCCCATTTCTGCCTCCCTCCCTTCTCCCCACAACTTCATAGTTATGGTTCCCTCAGTTTATGTGAAATTTCAACTTTATTAATTAAACAGTTAATTTTCATTCTATCTTAGGTTTTATTCTAGCTTCCACACATTAGAGAAAACATTCAGCCCTTAAGTCTTTGTGTTTGGGATATTCACTCAGCAAAATTTTTTTTCATTCCATCCATTTGGCTGCAAATTGAGGCAATTTTCGACAGGTTAAAAATTTACCATTGCTGTTTTGTTGTTTTCCGATTACACTACAGGTCTTTCTTCCTTTCTATTATGGGATTATTTTGTGGTTATCATAAGGCTTATGTAAAATATTTCATGGTTATATAAAAAGGCACCTTAACCTGATAACAACTCAACTTTGATTGCTTATAATAACCATACTTCTAACTCGACCACATTACTTTATGTTTTATATCACAATTTACATCATTTTATATTTCATTTCCCTTAATAAACTAATGTAGTTATTTTTATTTGTAGTAATTTTGCCTTTCAATTTTCATTCTAAAACTATAAATGATTCACACACTATCATTACATCATTAAAATATTCTGAGTTCAAATGTGCCTTACTTGTGCCAGTGACTTATATACTGTTCTATGTTTTCATGTTACTACTTAACATACTTTTCTTTTAGGATGAAGAAATCAGTTTAGCATTTATTTTAAAAATTTTTTATTTGTTATTTTTGTTTTATTTTGGCAATGCTGGGATTGAACCAAGAGCGTCAGGCTTTCTTGACAAGCACTCTACCACTGAGGTAATACTCTAGTCCACTCTAACATTTTGTATGGCTAGGTCTGGGAGTGATAAGTCCTTTCTGTTTGTCCTGGAAAGTTTTTCTCTCACTGTTTCTGAACAAGAGCTGTTCTAGGTATAGTAATCTTGTTGGCAGTCTTTTTTGTCCCCTTCAGCACTTTGAATATATTACCTGTTTAAAAACGTCATGCTCATTTTTAAAGAATTCCTTTTTGTATCTTAAATTGAAGTAAATTCTTTTTCATCTTATTTTATGTGTGAGCCTTTTTGCAAGATTGAATTGTTTGTTCTACTGTTTTTCACCAAATGTGTAGTATGGGTTGGTGCCAGGGAGTGGATCCTGAGACTCCTCTCCTCCCATGGTTCCTCTGTGGGATCTTGTTGATGGGTTGGGGGTTTTTATCTCCTCCCTTACTTGGGTTGGGGTTCTGTCAGTATATTAAGTTTAATAGCTTGTGAACTGCTTTTGACCTTTACAATGTCCAGTGCCTCCCCAGATAAGGAAAAGCAATCAAAATGTACATCAAATGCATATAACATACTGCATTAAACTATTTACTTTGTTCTAATTGAGGTCCAATGCAGCGTTTCTACATGAACTCAGTTTCTGGTGGCAGAACTAACCACACTGTACAGATCAGCGTCTCCCTGGCTCCCATGTTGAATGCGGAGCAAAGGCAGCTGCGGTCCTAACGAGCTGGGTTGGGATCAGTTCCCCTTTTCTACTTCCTATACCCAAATATTCAAATCACTGAGAGTCTCCCACTGACCAGCACTGTGTTCCAGTGAATCTTTTCCAATACATGCACCTTGCAGGAAGGCAGCTTTCCAGGTGCTTTTTCATTTCAAGTCAGAGTATGACCAGACACTACATCCCTGCAGTCTGCCATCTTCCAAAATCTCTCAAAGCAGGCTTCTTTATAATTCAGGAAAAGTTTTTCTAAATGGTCATTCTCTAATCATTCTGGGCCCACAGCTTACAGATGGAGACCCCTTCAGGGTCCAATTGAGTTTAGAATCTCCAAGAGAATTTAGACATGGTAGCTATGAGCACCTTGTCTAGGCAGCTCTGAAATCCAGCACAAGGAAAACATGAGAGGTCTGATGATCATTCATCATACAGCAATGTCTGCAAGAAGGACTTACCACTCCAAGACATTGTGATAAGGTGTCTATATCTGCGTTCATACATTTGATACATTCCTACCCTGTTTTTCCCCACGTAGCCATTCACAATTCAGGGCTCACTTTCTTGCTCCAACATGGAGGCAATATTCATGTCAAAAGGACTTGTTCCTGGGAAACCAAGTTCTTCTAGTTCTGCAAAATAATGTTCCTGTTAAGAAGCCCTCTCTGTGGGGTCCAAGAACTTCCATTCTTCATGGAAAATTTTATGGTCTGCTCCCTGAATATCAGTAGACCCTCTCCTGATGGATCTGCTGCACACCCAGCAGGACCTATGAAAGTGAGAAGCAGGTCAAGGACCCCCACTGCATGGAAGTGGAGGCAGCTGAGGACTAGAGGAGGAAGCCCTGAGAAAGGACAAATCTATCAGCCTGAGACTGACACCAGGCAGGATCCGGGCAACGCTGCTGCAGCCTGAACTCTGCTTCTAGCAATGATGCAGACAATCTAGATACAAAACCTCACACGCAGCACTTCAACCTTCAGTGTCTGCTCCGTATTTTTTAATGTCTCTTGAGACCTTAGGTTATTTAGGTTTGTGAATAACTAATTTTTCTGTGTGGGAGGATGAAGGCTAACATATCTGTCTCTGGCTTTTTGGTGATATCAGTCTTGCATTAATATTTCTAAATATTTTGTTCTATTGATAATCAGTCTTTTATGTATTTTGGCACCCTGATACGAATATGGCAGCTGGGGATTTGTCATTCTTTTACTATACTCCTACATCTTCCATTATTAGCATTATAATCTCTCATTACACAGCCAATATTTATATTGCTATGAAACACATGTATATTATTCATTATTGTCAAATAGTGTGTAATAATCATATTTCCCTTATCATAATTTTTTCCTGAGGGTAATTATTTTTTTTAAAGATAGAGGCAGTATGTCAATTTTTAAAATTATTTTTCATCTGGTTTTTATTTTCCTCCACTTAGTTGTGTACATGGTGCTGGGAATCAAAGCTGGGTCTTTGCACTGCCTGCAAAGCACTCTACCACTGATCCACTACTCAAGCCCTGAGAATGATTTTTTTTTAAAGATTTTTTTTTCTTTTCTTACATTTTTAAACATTTTCTTCCTTATGTTTCAATATGGCTAGAAAACGATCACAAACATCAATCTTTTTCAGTCTCTCCCTTTTTCCTTCAGTTTCTCCTCCTTTCCTTCCTCTCTTCTTCTTTTTCCTTTTTTTTCTTGGAGCATTTCCTTGTTCAATATCCATTTGGTATTTTTGCTCTTCATGACTAAAAAAATGTTGTCTTTAACCTTTGTTTAATTTAATAAGAATACATCTTCTGTAAAAACTACAGTTTCCTAAGAAAAGTCAGTATGGTAGATAAATTGTTTTATCTTGAAATGCTTGAACATGACTTTTTCCCTCTCCAACAGCTAATGATTAATGATTTGAAAATAATTTTCCTCCACATTTGAAAAACATTATCTCTGATACCTCACTACCCAAAAATTTCTATTGAATATCTCACTTCTGTATGAACAGTAAATGCTGTGTATCTCTCAGGATTTCTATATTTCAAATTCTATTAATTTTAGTCAGGATATCTAACTATTTTGTTTTGATAAATTATTGAAATATATCTTTTGTAGTGAGAAAACTGACCTCTTCTAGGTTTGCTGATAGCTTTTAAGCCTCATTCTTTCTCCTCCTTGTGTTCCACATAAAAGCAAGCTGATGAGAAAAACTAGGTGGTTCCTTCTTGGTTGACATCAGGAGGTTTGAGCCATGCAAGTCCTGCTCAGGCATGTGGGAAAGTCAGCCTGCTCCCTCACAATAAAATCCCAGACCACTGTTGGTGGAGCTGCAGGCTGGTACAGCCCCTCTGGAAAGCAGTATGGAGAATCCTTAAAAAATTAGGGATGAGTCCACCATATGACCCTGCTATTCCACTCCTGGGTATCTTCCCAGGTGACTTAGAATCAGCACATTATAGTGACACAGCAATATCAATGTTCATAGCAGCACAATTTACTATTGCTAGGCTATGGAAACAACCCGATGTCCCTCACTGGAAGAATGGATCCAGAAACTGTGGTACATTTATACCATGGAATATTACACAGCAATTAGAAACAATGATATTGCAGCCTTCG
>PVKS010042562.1:0-15360 GCA_004027875.1 Aplodontia rufa | reverse complement strand
AAAGAAAAGAAAAGAAAAGAAAAGAAAAAGAATAGAAACCCAGAAATCATTGCTGGAGCTTCAGAAATTAACCCTGACTTCTTACTGGTCCCAAATTTCCAGTTACTTCTAGAGGGTAGCTATTTTAATGACACTAAAATTAAACACATTCGAAACTGTCCCCTTCAAAATATTTTATCTTCCTAAATGTTTTTTTATTATCATTAACAACACTTGTATCCTCATTTCCTTTAAACACAATCTCAAATTTAATTTTTACTTTGTGTTCAATCCTAGTACAAAATCCTATGATTTGGGGCTGGAGCGGTGGCTCAGCAGTTTCGGCGCTTGCCTGGCAAGCACGAGGACCCGGGTTCAAACCCCAGCACCACGTACACAACTAAGTGTTGGAACAATGAAGGCCATGTGAAAAGCTCAGTAAAGTTATTTCTCTCCTTCTCTGTCTCTCTCACTGTCCCTCTCTCTTTAAAAAAAAAAAATCCTATGATTTGTTCCAATGAATGTTTTTCCTATCTCCTGTTTCCTAACTAACCCTATAGTTATCATTCTTACATGCCCTAGACACCTCTCATTGTATTTTCATGATATCCTCCAAGCTGGACTTTTTTCCCTCTGGTCTTCAGTTTTTTTTCTGGCATAGCTTTCAAAACAAACTTTTCATTATGTTATTCTCTTGATTAACAATTGTCCATTCAAGCCAGGCACGGTGGCCTGTGGCTGCAGTTCCAGATACTTGGGAGACTGAAGCAGGATCACTTGATCCCAGGAACTTGAGATCAGCCTGGGAAATACACCAAAAAATGAACCACTAGTTCCAATTGCCTATTATTTCAAATGTTAATAAATATGTAGATACATATGTATGTATTAATGTTTCCTCATTCAATTGGTATTTTCTGCATGGTATAAGTCAAATTTGCACCCTTATCATTTTTCTCCCAACTCTTGATCATTCCAATTTTTGCACAATTGTTTATAATTTTTCCTTTGCTCTGAGTGACTCCACACCTCTCCATCAATTCATGGCTATTGTTTAATTAAAATGAAATTCAAAATTCACTTGCTACTTTTTTAAATTAAACTCAGAACACACTGATGATCACCTTGATCTTAATTTCCATCTACTCTCAAATAAAATGAATATACATACATGAAATTCTTGTTATATATTAATATAGTTTATTTTATTTTCTAAACTAATTTATATTAAATGAAGTCTTTACTACTTTCATGCATCCTCATTGTAAAGTGGAATTATACACAAACTAGATTATTATTAATGCTTTTTGAAGAAAGAAATGAAAAATTTTGCTTTGAAAAATTGGCATTGCCATTTGCTTTTTCTTCATGAAGAAAGAGATTGCTTGAGTCATTCATTCATATATTCCTCCACTAACGAACTACTTATTGAAAACCTATTTTGTTCTGAGTCCTGAAGTGAGACCTAGAGATCTCAAGATGAATAAGACACTGTTACTACCCTCAAGGAACTCACAGTTCAGCAAAGGAGATACAAAAGAAATTAGATAGATGTAATTATATCAAGCACTTGGAATTGTCATTTTTCTTAGAAATTGCCATTCTCCACCCACACAGTCACAAAAATCACAATGCAGCCTAACTTCTCTTACTCTCTCTGATTGGTCTATCAGTAAACAATTGACTGAGTATTCTACATTTTTATTGAAGCAATGATTCTCTCAACCATTGAAACAAGGTAATATTTCCTTCACTTAAAATTTTATTTGGTTGCCAGCAAAACAAGTGCTGTTAGAATGAATAACTTACCAGTGGGGACACTGGTCTAAAAAACAACAACAACAAAACATAACAAAACAAAACAAAAACTAAAAGAGCCTTTGGAACCCAAACAGGATTTACTCTCTATTATTAAAAAAAAAAAAGTATTCTGAATAAGAGAGCTCAAACTGAATTGTTCTAAACTGGATGGTCAGAGAACTTCTAAATCACCTCCCTGAGGTGATCCAGATTATATAATTTAACTCTGGACACCTATGAATCATTTTCTTTTCAATAAAATCTCTTTTCCTCTTCCCTGATGCTCACTGAGTGACCTCTGTCTGGTTTTGGGTTATTGATTTTGTTACAGTGCCACAGTCTTTGTTCTTTTGCTTCTGTACTCCTCAGTGAAACTTGGTTTCTCTTAGCTTCATATTGGAATGTGTTTTAGAAGTGCCAAGGTTTGTAACTTTCTGATACTGCAGCTTCAAGAACAGAGCTATTTGGTAAGAAGAGATAAAAGAAAAAAACATTGATAGTGACATTGATAAATGAGAAAAGAGGGCAGCGGGATGAAATTCAATAAAGAAAATTCCAGATAGTTGATTGGTAGACAGAAGCAAAAATATAAATACAAGATAGAGAGCAATACCGTGCAACCGTATAGAGCTCTGCAGCTAACACAATGATTTGTAGAAGGAAAGAGAGGGAGAATTGCATTCTAACTACTTACATACTTGAAAAATTTTAAGAGATGCTCATCAGTGATTCTCCATGGAACAAAAAGGAATGAGAGAGAGTGAGAGAAAGAGAAGAATAGAAAAGAAAATTGGCATTGAATAACACTTTTTTGGTTGTGCACCAGTAGGGCTGTCTTTACTGAAATACTGACAGAAAGAAATACTGAAACAGGCTCCTAAAGGACACTGTGGAATCTGTAGTCAGTCAATAAGATTTATTGCTGTCCTTGGGAAATCATCAGAAATAGAACAGAAAACTCTTTGAGGTGAAGGATTTGGTTCTTTGTTTACTTCAAGAAAGGTAGCTGAGCAATCTTTTAGCATCTCCCCTAGTTCTTAACTAATTTGAAAAGCATGATTCAGAGGAACTTGCAAATCTATAATATGAACTTTTTGGAGCTATATGTTGAATTCATCCCATGCTATTGCCTAAATTTCTATGAAATAAGAGATATTTGTATTTTATGGAAGTCTTTTCTTAAATTTAAATATGCCCAAAGTTTGTTGATCTCTATAATTAGCTGTGGCTTGAGGAAATGGCTCCTATTTTACATAAACATTACCCTCATTCACCACTGAGAATAGCTATTTTTTTTCTTTTTCTGTCATTAATTTCAGAATGAAGACAAAATTAATATATCTGAATTAGCAAAACAACTTAATCAAAATGGTCCATCTTGTAGTTTCTAAAATATGCCCTTGTGCTCCTATGTTCTATCTCAAAACCTAAATTCCTTTTCCTCCCTTATTTCCCTAGGGATAGCTGTAAAATATCCTGGATTCTAGAAATGTGAACCCTGTGCTTGCATTCCTTATTCCAATGCCACAAGGAAAAAGACTTTGAGGAACATTGAAAGAAAGACACTCAACAATATGAGAACTGATTTACCTTGCAAGGCAAGATTGACATACATTCCAATAGCTGAAACTTTCATTTCAAGTTCTAGATATGTACCTCCTGATGGAAATATTGTATATACTACATTCATAATTTAAATTTTTTGGTTGCTGAATTTTAAAAAATAATAATGGATAAATTAATTTTAGAAGTATATTTTATTTAGACTAATAGTCACACAGTTTTATCATTTCAACATGAAATCAATATAAAAGCACTAATGAGCGACTGGAGTGGTGACTCAGTGGTAATGGCACTTGCCTACCTTGCGCAAGGACCCAGGTTCAAACCCCAGCGCCACATATGCAATGAAGTGTTGGAGCAACAAAAGTCACATGAAAAACTAAATAAAAATTTTTTCTCTTTCTCTCTCTCTGTCCTTCTCTCTTTGAAAAAATAAAATAAAATAAATAAATAAAATCAATAAAGAGTTTGCATTTTTCTTTAAGAAAGAGGGGACAGAGAGAAAGAGATAGAATCAATTTTCATTTAGTTTTTCACATGGCTTTCATTGCTCTGAGACTTTGTTGTGTATGTGGTGCTGGGGTTTGAACTTGGGTACTTGCGCATGCCAGGAAAGCACTGTAACCACTAAGCCACCTTGCCAGCTGCACTTTGCATTTTCTGAAATCCTATTATTTGCACTTTGGGTTTGCTTCATTTCAAGTGCTTAGTAGCCACATATGATTTGAATAGAGCAGGTCTAGGTCATATCTGAATTCAACTGTAAAGAAAGAGTAAAGCAAGAAAAAGTGTTTAATCTAGCATTTGTCTAATATACTTCCCTGTTAGAACATAGAAAAGTTAATTTGAGAGAGCATCAGATACAGTGTTGTCATTTCTGTTTAAGGGACAAAAATGTCTGCATAATATTGCAACTCCTCTCCACCCTGTACTCCTGATTCTCCCTTACATTGTGCTTCTTATTTCATAACCCTATAACCTTCTAATATACTATATTATTCATTATTGTTAGTTTTGTTGTTCATTGTCCATCCCTATAAGATGTCAAGAGAAGGTCAGGAATATATGTCTGTCTAGGTTGCTGAGTTATCCTGAGTAATTCCACCAATGCCTTGCATATCGTAGATGCTCTGATAATAGCTGATAAACGTTGGGAGAATGAGTAGAACTCTAAATCTCATAATTTTACCAATGAGGATGCTGAATTTCAGAGAAGTAAAGTGACTGGTCAAGGTCAAACAAGCTGGTCAATGGCAGAGCCAATGAAAAGACCAAAGTCTTTGAACCACTCATCTGATGATTTTTTCACATCATTCCAAGTAGAAAAAGAAAGGCAGAAAAATAATTTGTTAGGTATGAAATAGAAATTATGTTTTGGACAGTGAAACAGATTTCTATTGGAGTATAAGTTCCTTAAGGGCAGATACTTACTCTTCTCTGAACTTTTCTCCCCATTCCCCATAGTTACAATGTTTTATATACAGCAAGAGCTGAAATAATAAAAGAATGAGTAGTAATGATATCTGTTTGTGGTATGATGTGTTTTTCTTTCACCAGGAAGACAGTGGAAAGATGTTGCTGTGTTCACCACATATTAGCTTTCCATCATTGCTTGGAGAGTTTGGAATAAGGTCGACTTATCTTCTGCTGCGATTAGCAACCAACCTCGGAGTCAAAACACTAATATTTCAGAAAGAGTAGAATATTCCAGAGGCATATTATGACAACTGTATAGTTCCTAATTCTTAAAGATTTGCCATGGCCATGAGTTTTGCTAGATAAATCAAAATTGATGTTTGTGTTTCTGAGAATCTAGTTTTTTCAGACTAAAATCAATATGATGATAAATGAGGCTAACTAAATAAGTAACAAAAACTTTCCTTTGCATGTACCTATAATAAAACTTAGCTATTGTCATGACTTGATTATATTTGTGAGACTTTTTTGTGTAATAAAATATGGGTTAACCCCCTTTTCAATAGTGCTTACCAAGATGCTTAATCCCTTGATAGCCCTTGAAGGATGGAAATAGACAACTGTTACTTCTCTTTTTTAGAGAATGAAATAAAGATTAAACAAAAACATTTGTTGGTTACTCAGCAAGATACCAACCAAATCACCAACCATATCTCTGCACAGTAAGGATCCCTAAAACAGATTGTGAATAAGAGTCTAATAATCAGTCATTTCCTTTTGAACTAAAGGTCATATTCTCGTTTAAAAGCAACACTAGCAAAGACCCAGAGAAGTCCTATTTGCATAGGAAATCCGCAATCAAAAGTTTACAGAAACCTACTATTGGCATCCTAGTAACTTGCTCAGCTTGAACATATGCTACATTATCCTTTTTTAGAATTATAAAAAAAAAAACAGTGCTGGAACTTCGGATGCAGTTTAAAGTACCAGGGACAAATAGGAGCAATGCTCCTATGACTGAATTTGAAATTTAATGGAGAAATTCAGTGGCTTGGAAATAAACTGTAGGCATCCCACTACCATTTTTTTTTTAATTCTAAGTTTTCTTTAAAGAACCACAGACTGAAAAGGCATTAAAACCTGAACTGTATTTTGTAGATTAATTTTGCTGGAGGTGTTAAAATGTCTTCATTTGCCCTGGCTGGGGATCAGTACAAGGGAGACAGTCATCAAGGGATAATGCTGACCTGGGCTGATAGGTTTTTATTGTCAGGCAGATCTACACAAACGCAATTCGAGTTTACGTTGATGAATTCCATCCTATATTAATCTGATTCAGAAGAAAGCTGCTACAGCTAAGAGGGAAAAAACATAGTCTTGGGGATCAAAAGACTAAATAGATTTAAATCATGCAGCATGACCTCAAGGAAATAATTCAGCTTCTCTGAGCCTTCAATTTTTCATGAAAAAAAATGCGAGGGAGAAAATTCTAGGTAAAGGAATCCTTGTGAACAGAGACCTAAAATCAAAGGTAACAGGGGCTGGAGCAGTGGCTCAGCAGTTACAGTGCTTGCCTGGCATGCATGAGTACACAGGTTCAAACCCCAGCACCCATGTATACAACTAAGTGTCAGAGCAATGAAAGCCATGTGGAAAACTCAATAATAAAAAAGTGATTCTCTCTCTCTCTCTCTCTCTCACTGTCATTCTCTATTAAAAAAAAAAAAAGTAACCGAAAACCCTGGATTTGACTAGGGCAGAGACTATAACTGAAAGAAAAAAATAAGAGGCTAGCATGGATGAAGTTAGATACATAGGACCATAATAAGGATGTGGGCTCAACTCAGTAGAACACTGGCAACCAATGTTTAGAGAAAAAGGTATGCAAAAGATTGGCCAAAGGTGGTGGCTGAATGCACCAAAAAGCAAAGTGCCTAGAATCAGGAAAGTTCCCCAAAAGTCAGTTGCAATAATGTGTATGTGAGATGAGGAGGCCTGAAGCAGATTGTGGTGGAAGGAACAGAGGGAAGAAAACAGTCTGACTTGGTCTCTCTCACTTATAGGTATGAGTCATAAATGACTAAAAAAATTAAGTCTCAGTAATGGCAAAGATGGTGATGTAATATACAGAGAAAGAAGGTGGGAGGAAAAAGTGGGAAAGGCTTCTGAGATGTTGAACTAAAGGGTGGTGATGGCAAGTTATCCATGGGGAAGCATACTGACCTTTCAGTGATGTGCACCTAGCGATGTGGAAGCAAACAGATATGGAGATTGAGTGTGATGATGATAGTTGATGACATTGAAACAGATAAGCTTTCCCAGTGAATCGAGAAGAGAGAGCGAGCATAATTCAGGATTTAGGGTAGAATATTGGAGAATTAAATGAGAGGATGATTGAAGGTACTTAGTACAGTGGCTTGCTTATATAGTAAAATATCACAAAATGGTACTTTCAAAGGGTCTGGTGGTACATCTCAGTGGCAGAACATGTGCCTAGCATATATGAGGCCCTAGATTCAATCTCTAGCAATGCAAAAAAAAAAGTAGGGAAATAAAATAAAAAGAATATATATCTTGAAAAGATAAGGCAGAGAAGGAACTTCCAAAGGAAAAGAGATATAATGGTGATTCCAGTAACTCCCTTGGCTGATAGGAGTATGCTCTCAATGGTAAGAGAGCCAGACCTCAGCATGAAGGTATTCCAAAGCTCCCAAGGATCATCTTCCACTGAACTCTGATTCAGCTGCAGAATAAAATGGAATATTAACAGCTTTATTGGTTGGTCGAATTCCCAAGAGTTATATTAATTGATCACTCAGGCATTAGCTGGGAGTGATGTGAAATATGACCCATGGATCTGTTTTTATTAAAAGCAGAGCATATAAGAATCAACCATGATTCTTCTCCTCACCATTTAAGATCTATCTTGGGAGTACATAGTGTAGGTCAAACTATTCTTGCTTGGGTTCATTTTATGGGCAATTAGAACAAGGACCTCTACTTTGTGATCATTTTCCCCTCGGACTTCATAGTCACTTGACCTCAGATCTATATAACTGGACATCTCGCTAGTCAAGCAGCCTTCACTTAAGGCCTCTTAAATATTATAATTCCCATGGACACCCATATAAATAAATACTTCTATAAAATCATTTATCCATTTAACATATAATAAGTATCTATTTTGATCCAGAATGACATCATCTGCACTCAAAAAGAATGGTACAGAAAACAGGGAGTCAATGAATACAGACAGGAAATGGAGAAAAAATAATTAAGGGCTAAAGAGATACAGGCTGTTAATAAAAATGCCCCAAGGCATTTAAGTCTTCATCTGTCTTCATATGCTCTCTCCAACTTATAGCGGAGAAGACAATTAGATGTGTAGGTTACTCGATCTTAATTTCTGAATTCAGGAAGAAATTAATGGTTCCACAAAAGCAAGAGTTTTTCCACTTTTCCTACATCAATCCAGCATGAGCACAAATGTATCTCTGTTAAGGCTGGGGGAGAAAGAGGGAGGGAGAATATGACTATTGCCAGCACACGCTCAACAGACAGGAACAGAAAAGAATTTTTCTGGCAGAAATTAGAAATTGTTCTTTCTCACTCCACCAACACATAAGTAATAAACGCAGAACTACCTTCTGCTGCCTTTGTAAGCTGTGTTACAAAATTGATGTCTCAAGGGATAGAAGTAGAATCTGCCATGCAATAAAACTATACTCCCCACCCAGAACACCTGAAATGATTAACAAAAAAAAAAATTTATATTATTGATATTTTTTCTAGTCCTAATAATATTACTCAGTTAATAAAATAAAGCTGAAACTTTTTGGCTGTGGGCCTTTTCAAACTCTCCAGAACAAATTGGAAAGTGTATGATGCAATCTTTAAAATTAATAAAAACTATTACATGCACACCTATTAAAGTGAGTGTTCCATGCATGAGATATGTCATGCTTCAGAGTGGACCAGACATATGTTAAAATAGGACCCTTGTTTCTGTTTGGCTGAGGCCCAAAGATAATGAATGCCAACCTCTCCCACATTCCAAAGTGAGGTACTAGATCCCCAAAGCAGATCTTGCAGTTTTGTGACCATTAGTTGGTCATCCATCCCTGGTCTATAAAGATAAGGCTGAAAAGAGCAAAAGAGAGTTTTTGTTTTGCTTTGTTTTGTGATGTTGAGGATCAAACCTGAGGTTTTTGCTTGTGGCAAGTGCTTCACCATTTAGCGATATCCTCAGTCACTGAGAGAAGTTTTTGGAGATTTGAAAAAACAAAAATCCTTCTGGAGTGAGTTGTGCAACTGCGGTATTGTTTTCCTACCCCATCATGCTTACATTGCACCAACACAGAGCCCCTACCTCACCTCCAGTCCAGTGAGAGAGATAGCAAGGAGAGGACCAGAGAATTCCATACGCGTCTCCAGGTCACACATGAGAAATTCCAAAGGGATTGAGGCTGCCTGAAACAGCTCGAGGCAGCACAACAGAGCGCTGCATCTGGTAGATAACTATGTCTCCATAGGGCTAAGATGCTTGTTTACCATGGATCAGTAGTGGGCAATGCAGGCTGCTGGACTGGGACGGTTAGGAGAGTGACCAGGGGGATTGTTTTCTGTAAGAGCCAGACAGTGTTCAACAGAAAGAGGCTCAGATGTCTCAAAGTGTATAGAGGTAGTGGCCATGGAAAGGAGCTATGGTTGTTAACCATCAGAGGAATCGTTGAGTCAGCTCCAAAAGCAACCTTGGAGTTCATTTGCATCTCTGCCACAGCCAGAAGAGATTAAGACCCCTACGGTAGCACTAGATTTTTCCATCTCACACCTCTCCTTGCACTTTATTAAAGAACACAGAGAGAGCCTTGTGAGGGAGCAGAAGAAAAGGAAACAACCCACATGTTCCCACCCACACCCACCTGCACAGCTGAAGCAAGTCCAAGTTAGGGAAAAGGAGATGTAACTTTGAATGAAGTTCAGAATTTTTGCTTACATTGGACTAGGTATATTAATTACTGAATGAAGACTGTTTTAGAAAAATCCAATAGCCAGAGGAGACAGATTTTATTCTCTAATTGTGTGCATATAAGCAGTGAGTTCTGCCCAATATTTCCTCTTAGAGCAGAGAAAGAAGTAGCAGTACAGAGTACCAGCAGGGAAAGGAAAGTACAAAGTTGTTTTCTGATTGCATCCTACCTGTTCACATCTGTCCACAGCCCCTGCTGAAAGAAATCCTTTGTTCCTTGTGATTCCACTTCATTCCCAGTTCCTGACATAGGCGATTAGGAAGGGTATCTAACCAAAGGCAGCAAAACTGTAGAGCAGCCAGAGAGCTGTGAATACCTTGCAGAAAAAAAAGTAAGGACAATCAGTTTCCTCAGCATGGGAATATGAGAAAAACAAATAAAGGAGAACATTAGTACACTTAACGAGGAGAACTAAAATGAAAATATTCATTCATCCAACAAACACTTATTGAGGGTACTACTTTGTTATAATAAGGAATAAGAAACAACATTCTGATCTTCAGTGAGGTAACATTCTAGTGGAGAACAAAAATAAATGAATGAAATAATCACAGATGATTATTATTGACATCAAGGAAGTAAAAATATTTGGACAAGGATTAGCAAGAGGGTGAAACCTACTCTCTACATATGGTGGTCTTAGAAGGACTGAGATATGACATTTAAACTTAGACCTAAAGAAAGATATAGATCCAGACTTGTAAAGAGTTGGGGAAAGAGTATTCCAAATAGAAAAGCAGATGTAAAAACACTGAGGAAGGAAATTGCTCAGCACATTTCCAGAACTGACAGACAGCCAGGACAACTAGAGGAATGAGCTAGAAGGAGAGATGAGATCAGAGAGGGAGATGAGTGCCAGATCATGCAGAGATTAGGAAGCAATGGTGAGTACAATGCAACCTATTGAGACAGAATTGAGGTCTGTGAGGATGAGGTGAAATACACCTTTAAAAAAGTCATGATATGGGCTGGAGCAGTGGCTCAGAGGGCACGGCGTTTGCCCAGCATGGGTTCAAACCCCAGCACCCACATACACAACTAAGTGTCAGAGCAACAAAGGCCATGTGAAAAAAGTCATGATAGAGCAGTAACTATGAGGCCATCTAGGAAAATATACAGCTAACTATTACAACCATACCTGCATAGCATCATTTGCATATGATGCATGGATCTTGTCCTCTAGAATTATAATGCGGTGAAAAATTCCTATCACCCACTCCTGCTATTACCACTGTAACGTCATGGTGCAATGCATTAGCCACATGTTTGTGGTGAAGCTGGTGTTAACAAACCTATTCACTGCCATGTGACAACAAAGCACATACAATTATGTACAGTGTGTAAGACTTGATAATGATAATAAATGACAATATTACTGGTTTATGCATGCACTGCACTTTTTATTGTTACTTCAGGGGTGTTCCATCTACTTGTAAAAAATGTTTACTGTAAAACAGTCTGTATATTATGTAAGTAGCAGTCTCATATATCTCATGCTTACTGTGTCTCTTGATTGCATCAAGAGGCCATGTTGAGTGACCCACACCATGTTTGTGGTCATCATATACTCTATGATCGTCACACAATGACAAAATTGCCTAAGAATGCATTTCTCAGAGTGCAACCCCATTGTTAAGCATCCCCATTTTCATATGGAGTGCTTTTGGCTTCCTACCCCATATCCTATCAGATGTCGGCAAACTTTTTCTAAAACTGGCTAGGTGGTAAATATTTGAAGCTTTGTAGGCCATATAACCTTGGTCACAACTGCTCATCTTTGCTGGGATAGCATGAAAATACTCATAGATAATATGTAAATGAATAAGTATGGCTGTGGATCATTAAAACTTTCATTTTTGGACACTGATTTATGAATTTCATATAATTTTCATGTGTCAAGAAACACAATTTTGATTTCTAAATCATTTTAAAATGTAAAAAGAAAACCAACATTCTTAGCTCACAGTAAAAACAAAAAAAAACAACCAAAAAACAAACAAACAAACAAAAAGACTGGTGAGCAGGATCAGCCCACAAACCATTGTTTGACAATCACTGGATGCTTTAGATGCAGCTGGGCATGGTGGCACATGCTTGTAATCCAATGACTCAGGAGGCTGAGGCAGGTGGATTGCAAGTTCGAGGCCAGCAACTTAGCAAGATCCTAAATGACTGCGAGACCATCTCAAAATAAAAAATAAATTTAAAAGGTTATGGATATAGCTCCATAGCACAGTGCCCCAGGGTTAAATCTCCAGTCCATAAAAAAATGCTTTACTTGTGAATAATTTAACACTTTCAATAATCCTAAGAGGTAGACACCTCACATAAAAAGGCAAAAGATATGAGAAAAAAAATCTCACAGCATTAAATGGCCAGAACTAAGATATGAACCCAAGCAAATATTGTTCTAGTTCTATGTTAATTTTGCAACCTTGCCACACACTAGTAAATAAATGAAGCTTAACATTTCTGGAGAGGTAAAATGAGTGAGTCCAAATATCTGTTCTTCCAATGAGAAAACTAGCAAAAAAAAGTCAGAATCAATTTTTTCAGAACTCTGGAAATTAACCAAAGATTTGCAACACTCAAAATGTACTTATTGAAGAAAATCATCAAATCTTGGTATGAACAGGGAGGTTCATGTTATTTTAATTTGCCTATTCTCATATCCTTCTCTTCCCAAGGTCAGTAGCCTTGAAAATTAATAGCTTTACAAATATGGAAACTATGAAAAGAGCAGTTTTGTGGCCTCTAGAAAGAAGTATAATTGGTTTGGAGCACTAAGATAACTAAGCAGAGACTTCAGTGACTGAACATAACAAATAATGAAGAATTTACAGTATTATTAAAACAAATAAGAAGCAATAGCAAGTATAAAAACAACAAAATCCAGGAAAGGGGGCAATCCAATTTCCAGAGCTGCCATATTAAATTATTTAAAAAGTCTATTTACCAACAAAAAATTAAGATGCATGCATAAACATAAGAAAAGGGGAGTCAATAGAAAATATTCTTGAGAAAGGCCCAACATTGGGCCTTTTAAACAAATCTTTATATCAGCTATTATAAATATGTTCAAAAAACTATTAAAATGTTAATAGTTAATAGTTAATGTTAAAAAAAGTATTACCATACAGGGAATATCATTAAAGAGGCAAAAATTACAATTTTTAAAGAAAGAATCAAATATAAATTCTAGAGCTGAAAAGTATAATAATCGAAATGAAAATTTTACTACTGTGGTTCAACTGTTAATCTGAGCTGACAAAAGAAAAATAAAAGTCAACAAAATAAAGATAGATCAATTGATATAACCCAGTTTGAGAAACAGGAAGAAAATAGAATCAGTGGATTGGATGGGCAGAGTGTCAGACACCTATGCGACAGTTACAGTTTGGATCTAGAACATCCCCCAAAGGCTCGTATGTTGAAGTCTTGGTCCCTAGTGCAGCAATATTCAGGAGTGGGGCTTTTGGGAAGTGAGTCCATCATGAGAGCTCTTACTTCATTAATGGATTAACCAATTGAGAGTTTCATCATTTGAATGGGCTAGTGGGAGGTAGTAGAAACTGTAGAAGGGACCTAGTTGAAGGAATCAAGATGCCTGTTGCCCTTCTCTCCTTCCTGAGACCATGAGGTGAGATGCTTTCCTTCACCACAGCCTTTTGCTATGATGTTCTGGCCCACAGAAAAAGAGCCAGATGACCATGGACTGAAACCTCTAAAACTATGAGCCAAATAATTCTTTCCTCCTCTAAGTTGATTCTATCAGGTATTTTGTTACAGTGACAGAGGGCTTACTAATAAGCATACCAACATGTATAGCAGAAATTCTAGAAGGAAAAGAGAGAAAAATGAGCAGAAGGAATATGCGAATCTATAATAACTAGACACTTCCAAAATTTGATGAAAAGCATTCAACACATCCAATAAGCTCAACATACTCCAAGTAGGGTTTGCTCAAAGAGATCTACAATGATACATGCCATAACTAAATTGTCAGAAGCTACAGACAGATAATGTTGAAATCAGTAAAACAATCAACTCATCATGTCTTAATAACAACTGATTTGTCATCAGAAATTACGCAGGCCAGAAGATAGCAGGATGATGTACTCAAAGTGCAAAATAATAGTCAAAGCCAGGCATGGCGGCATGTGCTTATAGTCCCAGCTGCTTGGGCGAATGAGGCAACAGGATTAAGGCCAGCCTGGGCAATTGAGCAAGAATCTATCTCAAAATAAAATAAAAAGTGTTGAAAATGTAGCTCCGTGGTAACTTGCCTAGCATGTATGAGGCCCTGGGTCAAATCTCAAGTGCTATCAAATAAATAAATAATAAATAAGGATGCAAAAAGATAAACCAAACAAATAGTAATAAAACTAGAGTTGTAGTGCATATAATATTGTCAGACAAAATAGACTTTAGAACAAAAATTGTTACTAGAAACAAAGAAAAATATTTAAAGTTATAAAGACATCAATCCAGCAGGAAAACATAGTAATTACAAACAATAGAGCCCCAAAATGCACAAACCAAAATACATGAAGCAGACTCAGGAAGATGGCGACCTGAAGAGAGACAGCATTTCCTGAGGCTCCGGGTCTGCTTGGGAAAAATCCACTGCATCTGCAATTTTCCAAGGTGCGTCCAGGGGAAACTATATTTGATTGTCTACTACTAGTTTGTGAAGCTTTTATAAGGAGCTGGGTCTTAGGAGTTTCGAGAGAAGAAAAAAAAAAAAAAGAAGGGGGGGGATTTTCCCCTCCCTCCAGGGGCACAGAAGGCTGCCAGTGCGGACAGCCTGCCAGAAAGAGTTCTGTCTGCCCCGCCAGGATTGCTGTGTACAGCTCCTTGCTTGGTGTCAGCAGAGCATTCCTATGATTTAGGAGATAGGGAGTTTTTGTCTGTTCTACCAAGAACGGGAACGTCTCCCTTCCGTTCTGCGGCTCGCTGGTCACATTCCCAACTGGCTCCAGGGGTGGGAACACAAGCGGCAGCCGCCGATCCAGCGGGTCTGAACAGAAACATAGATTTGATCACTAAACCCATCCTGTCTGTAACTAATCAGACCCCCACCAAGTTCGTACTCTGTGAGGGGCGAGAGCGGTGCTCGAAGACGGCCCCCTGAGGGGCCCAGTCGCTCGCCGCCATTACGAGCTCCAGGACTACATTTCCCATCGGCTGCAAAGGCGGGGCTACAAAGCGTCTGTGGGATCGAGGAGAAAGTTCCCTGTTCGGCTAGGAACGATGGGGACTCCTTACGTTCCGTGTACTCGCTGGTCACAATCCCCTACCGGCTATAGGGAGGGGGCCGCAAGCAGCAGTAGCCCAGACTTCGGATGCAAGCAGAGCCACAGATACTGTTGCTGAACCAGTCCCTACCTTAAGTAAAACACTCGTCTGCCAAACTCGCACACTGTGGGGAGCGATGCTTGTACCGGGAGACAGCCCGCAGGGGGCCACAGACTGAGAGACATTCATATTGAGGTCCCAGAGATGCCCTCATTGTCTATAGATACAAGATTTCATTAAGAATTTTTTATTTGTTATTTTTATTTTCTTTTAC
>PVKS010042561.1:0-15334 GCA_004027875.1 Aplodontia rufa | reverse complement strand
TTGATCCATTTTGATTTGATTCTTGTGCAAGGAGAAAGATATGGGTCTAATTTCAACTTTCTGCAGGTGGATGACCAGTTTGTCCAGCACCATTTGTTGAAGAGGCTGTCACTTCTCCATGTAATATTTTGTCCCCCTTTGTCAAAAATCAGATGTTTAAAGATTTGAGGATTTGTTTCAGGGTCTTCTATTCCATTGGCCTTCTTTCCTATCTTGAGGCCAGTACCATGCTGTCTTTGTTACTATGGCTATATATGCTAAACCCTCAGCTAGGATAATACTAAACAGAGAAAAGCTAAAAGCTTTTCCACTAAAATCGGGAACACGATAAGGCTGTCCACTCTCACCACTTTTATTCAATATTGTTCTTGAGACCCTAGCTGGAGTAATTAGGCAAGAGAAAGAAATCAAAGGGATAAAAATAGGAAGAGAGGAAGTCAAACTCTTTTTGCTGATGACATGATCCTATATCTGGAAGATCCAAAAAAAACTCCATCAGTAAACTGCTTGAACTCATAGATTTAGCAAAGTGGCAGGATTCAAGATCAACAGCATAAATCAATAGCTTTCCTATACACTAATAATAGGACTGAAGAAGTCAGGAATTCAGTTCCTTTCAAAATATCTTCAAAAAAATAAAATACTTGGGAATTAACCTAACAAGGGAAATCAAAGATCTCTTCAACGAAAACTATCAGTCATTGAAGAATGAAATCCAAGATGACCTAAGAAGATGGAAAGATGCCCCATGCTCTTGGATAGGCAGAATATAATAAAAATGGCCATTCTACCAAAAGCTTTATATAGATTTAATGCTATCCCTATAAAGATACCTATGTCGTTCTTTACAGACATAGAAAAAAGCAATTCTCAAATTCATTTGGAACAACAAGAAACCAAGAATTGCCAAAGCACTACTAAACAAGAAAGATGAAACAGGTGGTTTTGCCATTCCAGATCTAAAACCATACTATAGAAATTATTTCTACCAAATGGATTAGAATTTTTCACATAATGCTGTATATATATCCATACACAAATGTCTATATATGTGTGTGCATTTACACAAATATTGTTAATCAATAGCTTTTAAAGTGCCTCTTACATTTTAATATGGTGACAATAAAAATATTCACAAAGAAAAATAACTGAACCAGATGATGTATCCAGATTCTTATTTTTAGTTAAAAATGAATCATCTAACAGCTAACACTGACTCCAAAGAGCTAACAAGAGACAATTTAACAGATGAGGAGATGCTAACTGTAGCAAGCAGGATAAATCGAGATGCTAGGAGGCAAACGAGGAGGATGTCACCATGTGCGTACAACTGAAGTGATTTTTTTCCCCACAATGAAACAAATTCCAAAATTTTACAGTGCAAATGATGACTAAAATAACACCTGTCAGAATAAGTGAATCATTACTTCTGAATCAAAAAGCAGAATGTGAAGTATATGACTTTTGCTGTTAAAATAACATCCATGCCAAGTATTAAATTAAGCATTGAATTTTCTTTAAAGAGAGGGACAGAGAGAGACAGACAGAATCAATTTTATTCAGTTTTTCATGTGACTTTCATTGCTCCAATGCTTCATTATATATATTGTGCTCAGGTTCAAACTTGCGTCCTTGCACATGCCAGGCAAGTGCCATAACAGCCAAGCCACCACCCTAGCCCTAAGCATTGCATTTTTGAATGTGAACAATAAGTCCTCAGTTTATTTAACTGCATTATTTAGATCTAGCCTTATACCTGCTACAAAACACATTTCACTCTATTTTTCTCATTAAGTTTAAAGACACACATCACTGTACTCTCAAGATCCATAGGAAAGCTAGATATGCTTCATATTTTCTCTTAATTTATCCATTCTACTGAGATTCTATGACCAGTGACACAGACAACAGCAATATAAAAATGAGATGCTCATTATAACCTGCATAAATCTTAGAAAATCTTTTTTTGAGGCGCATCCTAGGCCATCCACTAATGCCTAGATCATTTTCTTCCTCCTTGACAAGAAACATAACATCTGGACCACTCTTCTTCGGATGATGTATACGTACTGTTAAATTAGGAATAATATCTTATTTAAACAATTGTATTTTATGAACAAACAGGACAATAAGAGTTCCTACTCAGTATGATGGCAAAGTAAAGAACTTAATAAGGCTTGAGATTGCACAGCATTCCCTAAGGCAAAGTACGTGCCAGGAAGGATGCCCCATTCCTGAGTATTTTCCCAAAAGTGCTAGAATCAGCATACTATAGAGACACAGCTACATTAATGTTTATAGCACTCAATTTATAAGAGCTAAACTATGGAACTAACCCAGATGCCCCTCGCTGGATGAGCAGAATCAAACTGTGGTATATATACACAGTTGAGTTCTGTGCTAGTAGAGATAATGAAATGGCATTTGCAGTCAAATGGATGGAGATGGAAAAAAAATAAAAAAAAGATAAGTGAAATATCCCAAACTCAGAGTCTTAAGGGCAGAATGTTTTTTCTCATATGTGGAAGCTAGAGTAAAATCTAAGACATGATGAAAGTTAGCTAAGTTTAAATAATAACCTCAATGTAGTTGAAATTTCACATAAGCTGGGGGAACCAGAACTATGTAGGTTGGTGGGGGGGAAGAAGGCAGGGAGGGGAGAGAGGAATAAGGGGGGTTATCAATGCACCTGGGAACTCTCGACTCCCATGAGAAGCCCACCTATACACAGGCAGACAGAGAAACTCAGAAATTTTAAAAATGAATATACATGTACAGGCTTCTTTCTATCTATAACATGGGGATATTGCAGAGACGACGAGCAGGGAGTGGACAAAACAAGTGGGGGTAGGGGGGAATCTTGGAACAGGATCGGCCTCAAACTTAATCAACATCCATGTATGCATGAATATGCAACAATGATTTCTTCCAATATGTAAGACTATGTCGAACAAATAAAAAAAAGAAAGGAAGGAAGAAATACATTGGTCCTTATAAGCAACAGGGAAGCCACCAGAGGATTTAAAAAGAGCAATATCACTTAACCTATTTTCTAATAGCATACTCTGACTGCTATACTGAGAACACACTGACCATGGCAGGATATTGCAACAGGTGAAAAATTTATAGCAATAGTGGATGAGTCCCTGGCAGAGGACTTCTCGAGTATGAAGAAAGAGAAGTCCAAAAACAACCTCAGATTTATTGCCTGAAGATGAAACGAAGTTGCCATTTCTGAAATGGAAAAGAATATTCATGGATCCACAAAAGTAGGTACTGTATTTCTCATTAAATTTCAAGTCTTAAGTCTCAAGTATAGGTGTGTACACTGCACAGTGCAGTTACTAAAAACAAACAAAAAACACTATTCTGCTAAATAAAAGTACTACATGCCTAAAAATCAATGGATCAAAAACCACTAATTTCTTTTTGAAACCAAAAACTGTTGCTACGAGACAGATCTGTCATACCTTAGCCACAATAAACGAAAATTGTAATTATTTTACCTCATAAAAATTTAGTACAAAAAAGAAGAAAGGCTGGCAATGTGGCTCAGTGGTACAGCATTTGCCTAGCATGTACAAGGGTTCACAGGTCCCAGATTCAATTCCCAGAACTACACACAAAAAAAATTAAAATTAAAAATTACAAAGCAATAGACATAGATGCATCCATATATGCATGCTGAGTAAAAACCAATATTAAACTACCTTAATATAGTGGCTCTTCAAATTATGACAAAAATGTTAAAAATAATATAGCTCTAGGAGTCTTCAGGTAGAGCTTACTGGGTCTTATAGGTATAGAATCATGTCATCAGCAAAAGAGACATTTTGACTTCCTCTTTTCCTATTCGAATTCCTTTGATTTCCTTCTCTTATCTGATAGCTCTGGCTAGGGAGTAGGGGGGTTATCAACCCAGTAGGGAACCTCTGACTCCATGAGAAGTCCAACTAACACAGGGTAAAGTAGGAGAAACATGGGATCTGGGAGAACCCAAAGGGGTGAAATCATGAACTGGCATCAGCCTTGGCTTGCTCTGTCATTATGCATGTGATCATAATTATGTGGCAAGGACTCCCTCCTATATGTATGAGGATGTTGAACGAATAAAAAAAATTGAAAAAATTTTAAAAAATAATATAGCATTTGATGTAAAGATTTTACCTTGTTTTATATCATCATTTCTTGTAACTTCTGAAAGATAGCAGGGTGGCAAAGGGTATGATGAAAACATTGGCCAAGGATATGGATCATCACCCTAAAAAATAAGACAAATGACTTTAGGAAGCAGTTTAAAATATTAAATTTTATCGCTTTCTAAAATATCATTTACTTAAACTGGCTTCCTTCACTCAAGTTCTAGAGTTGTTGTCCAACAAACCAAAAGATAATTCGATATTCTAAAAGATAATAACTAAAATTAAATAAAACATTAAATAAGAACTGAAGTAGATATACAATAACTAGTTCTTGTGACTAAGACTGACTTTACTAAATTTTTTCATGAAATGAAAATTGTACTCTTCAAAGAAAACCTACATCTTTTTTCTCACTAAACTATTTTCCTTTTGTTGTCAATCATTTCTATATTATCTTTCCCAGAGTGACAGTGGAAACAAGAATGCTTGTTACAACAAAAACAATCTCCATGAGAAATCCATGCTATTTGCTTTGATGGAAAGAGAGATACTCCATATTGCCAAAGAAATACAAAATTAAAATCATCTAGTAAAAAAAAAAATTGTGTCATGGAAGATAAAGACAGAAAATAAAATATTCTAAGGCACACAGGGAGGGGCTGGAGAGGTGGCTCAGCGGTTAGGGAGCTCGCCCGGCATACACGAGTACACTGGTTCAAACCCCAGCATCCACATACACAAGTATCAGAGCAATGAAAGCCATGCGGAGAACTAAATAAAAATTCTTTCTCACTGTCCTTCTCTAAAAAAAAAAAAAAAAAAAAAAAGGTTGAAAGGCACACAGGGAGAATGACAACTTTTTAATAAAACAATAACCTACTCTGCTACAGAAACTAGCACTCATGACCCTTTGCCAACAAGAGTATTAATTCTGTTTGAAAGTGTTTACTTGCATCTTGAAGTCTGTCAAATAACAAAAGTTCAGCTCTGTGATACATTTGGGAGATTTTGTTTAGTGTCATTTGAGAGTTGGCTACCTTGCTTCAAAATATATCACATACACACTTCCCCCTCCTCTATCATATCACCTTCTCCAGCATCCGTGGAGGCAAAATCCGTTCCAATGGCCCACCAATAAGATTTATTCTTACAAGAATATGATTTCTTTCTACTGATAAGCCATCAATTATAAAGAACCTGAAAAAAATAAATGAATTATGTTATCTCCTTGATTGAACATGATTTGATTTTTAAATCATGTCACTGGATTTTAAAGAAAAACACAGAAATACCTAGAAAACAGATTCTTTATGAATGCATTGTTTAAAATAGAAGGAATTAAATTCTGTATCTTATTGCTATTACTACAGAGGAAAAAAAATCGATGGAGGTAACTGATATGAGATTAGTGAGATTAATAACAGAATATTTCCTTGATTAATGTTATTGTACTTGAAGAAATGGGATTAAGAAATGCATTATTTCTAGTGATGTTACTATACTCTAAACATCTCTTACACACTAGACACAGTGCCTTAAATTTAAAATCTAAGTATTGCTTATGAGCAGCCTCTACACCCTGCAGCTTTAATTCTTTCCTTTCACATCAAACCTAGAATAGCAAGTAATATATAACTTTCCAAGACCTGCCTAGAATGGAGACACAACAGTCTTTGTTTTAAAGGTAGACACATGAAAATAATGTCTGCTATTGAATATATCAATTAATGGCACCCAAATTGAGGTGATGGTAACTATATATGGTGTGTTAACAGAAAACACTACCAAGCTATTACAACCTCATTTTGCAACTAATCAGAATTTATGACTATGAGCTAAAATAATTAAAAGAATGAGGAAAGAGCCTCTACAAGGAACACAAAATGAAACACTTCATTCAATGGGTCATCTTAGATATGCACTATGAATTCTAAGGTGATACAATTTCATGGAACCCTTAATAAAGTTAGACCTAACTTAAGAAAAAAAATAAAGCTACAAACTTTGAAAGCAACACTATGTAAGGCCTCTCCAAAAACATATATATTTCCATGACATTTATGTGTCCACTGAATTTAGATAGTAAGAAACAAGAACTACACATAAAATTACTGTTCCAAAGCATTTGTAAAGAAAATTGGTATTATATTAAATTCTAATGCCTACTCCCCTCCACCCCATATTTTTCTTTAACCTGTGGCCCTCAGAGATCTCTAAGATATTTTCTTCTTGAGCACGTAGTAACATTCTGGATACTTGATACTGAGCCTCTAACAGGAGAAGAATGTCCAGATCACAGCATACCACACTTAATAACCTATATAAAGAGGAGAAAAGTAGATTTTGTAAAATATATCCTAAAAGTACAGATACATTCTTGAAGATTCACAATACCTACACATGGAAATACAGATCTTATAGGACAAGTCATGCAGTTATATTTTCAATTATTTCATTTTTTTAAAGAATTTATTTTTTTCATCTGGTTTTGTTTTTCTGACAGTTATGCATGTGGTGCTGGAGTTCCAACCCAGGTCCTTGCACATGCCAGGCAAATGCTCTAACTGATGAGCCACCACTCCAGCCCTATTTTAAGTGATCTCTTTGAAAGCTGTTCTTACCGAAAATTTTTTTCCTAAAGGCCAATGGGAAATTTCTAATCTAGATTTTTAAAATTCATCTAAATCCAATGAATACTAGTATCTCCTCTCAACTACTACTTAATCTAAAATTTCATCAGGGAACATTCATTAGCAAATCCATGAAAACTCCAAATTTCCATACTTTCCTTTCAACAATTACAAAAGGAATGACAGAACAATAAATTTGCCATCAATTAAAGAAACGCCCATTAGGTAAAATGTCAACATCAAGGTGGGAACAGCTAACCCACTGATCTATTGTAGAATCATGAAGAAACATTCAAAACTCATAGGTCCCCTGTGGTGCTGCAAGACACATACTAATTGCTGCCCAGAAAACTGAATCTGAATCTAATCAGTTCTAAATATCTCATTATTAGTTTATAGGAAATACAGGAATTAGAGAAACATAGTAAAGATACCACATGGTGGAAATAGCTGAGCAAATTCAGAATTTGGAGAATCCTACACATTATTATATAGATTACATCTTCAGTGGGAAAGGCATAAAAAAAAGTTAAAAACAAATTATGAATTTTAAAAGTACTAAGCAAATGTGAAGATATTTAGATATTGATTCCAACTATAACAATGTGTTTCGAGTAAAGCAAATTATATAATAGCTAGTAGATAAGACTACAGAAATTGTTAATTAAATATAATAATGATATGGTGGTAATGGTTTGGGGTTTTTATTAATTTTTGTTTTTTCAAATAGATCTTTATTAGAGCTACATACTGAATTCTTTATATGTAAAATGGGGTCTCTGAAATTTGTCTTGATGTTCTGAAGTATAATGTTAATGTTGGGTGTGGAGAGAAATGAAACAAGACGAACAAAACACTGTCAATTTGGATGAATGACAGATGCATGAAAGGTTCATTAAACTATTCATTATAATGTGTTTAAAAATTCTATGACATTTAGATACAATTGTACGGTTTACCTGTTCAAAATAAACAAAAAATGGTTGGCAAACACCTTTACCTGTCAATAGCAATTCAGTGTCACTCCCTAGCATATGACTACAATAACCAAATGCATATAAAAACAAAATAAAATTCACTAGCAAAATTTTAGAGAAATGTTCTATTCACAATTTACAAAAGTAAAATCATTTTTGTAAAAAAATAAAATACAAATGAAGCTGGGTGTGGTGTCACATGGCTGTAATTCCAGCAGCTCAGGAGCATGAAGATGACAAGTCCATAACCAGCTTCAGCAACTTAGGCCCTAAGCAACTTAGTAAGACCCTGCATCAAAATAAAATAAAAGGGTTGGGAATAGAACTCAGTGGTTAAGCACCCCTGAGTTTAATCCCCTGTTAGAAAGAAAAAAAAAAAAAAAAAACGAACCAAATGAAAGACTTCTAGTTTGAAGATCGTGGTATTTTCTGGCATTCTCCTTTTTCATCTGAGGAATGACCCAAAAACAAAGAGAAAGAAAAAATAATAGAGAATTTAGCCACAAGATGAGTAAAGGGCAGTCAAATGTACTAAAAACAGAGCAAACACTGCTAGGGATGGGGAGATCGAAGAATATCACTGCTGTTTATGAAATGAAAAAGCCACAAATGCCTGAAAAACAAATTATCATTTGAAAATAAGCTGTCCTCCAAAAGCTCCAATTAATGCAGCAATAGTCAAGGGTGAAATGAATAGATTATGAGAGCTGTAACCTAATTAGTCCGTCCTTGTTTGAATGGACTGAATGGGTGGTAGGCAAGTGAGGCAAAACTGGAGAAAGTGGGTCTAGGGGCAGGTTCTGGAAGGGTGCATCTCCAGGGGGATGTCTCTCTCTGCTTCCCTCCCCCTCTCTCCCCTTCCTGGCCCTGAGATGAGAAACTTTCCTCTGATGGGCCCTTCCAATATGATGCATTGCCTCATTTTAGGCCCAAAGCAATTTGTCTAAAACAACTGTTAAGAAGAAAAACCAAGTAAATTTCTAAAACATGAGGGCTATAAATGAGATGCCAAACAATCCAGTGTTCTCAACAGTGGAAGTGGAATACATATGACAGCCTCATGGTGATCCTTGGCCCCAGCAGTAGGAAGAGCAAGGGAGAATAAGAAGTCACAGAAAAATCGATTAATTATTGTTTAGGTCACAGAGAAAATTATTAAACAGAAAGCTGACTACTTCCATAGTAAGGCAGAGAGTATGAGACAATAGTCTGAACAGAGGATACAACACACATACATACATCTGGGCCTCTGGAAACTTTCAGATGACCAGGAACCTGACCCTACCTGTGTTAAAACATGAGCCCCTCACAAATAGTGATGAAAAACTCATCCTCCCAAAAGAAATGCCAAACAAAGCATGCATACAAAGGTGTTTTTAAAAAATTAGTAAAAGAATAGAAAACACTAAAATAAGAAATGTTTCTATTACACATTTGAAAGCTGTGACCAAATAATTTCCCATGAATTAAAAAAAACTTAATAGAGCAATTGTTTCCATTAAGATCTGTGCACAAGACAAAGCTATATGAACACAGGGAAGATATAAAACAACTGGAAACAGAAAACATGGACAGAATTAAAGTAAAAAGTAAAGGAATAAACTCAGAAATTAAAGCAAAACTGAAAATTGTAAAAAAAAGAAATGCCATTAAAAATGCAACATGGGACAGGGGTCAGATGAGAAGAATGTGGAAAATACAATTGAAATAAGTTTAAATGACTGATTCCTTGAAGAGAAAATGGAAATATTCTAATAGACTATACCGTTAAAGATACTAGTCAAAAACATCTTCCAGACAGAAAAAAGCATGAATCTAAGAATGTCGAGAGTATGCTATGTCCCGGGATAAAATGAACCCAAAGTGTTAACACCAAGACACAGCCTGGTAAAGTTAGAGGACTTAAAGGTGAAAGAAAAAAAGAAGAGTGGGGAGAGAGGTGAGAGAGGATCAGTCATTGCAGTGTCCAGGTAAAATGAGCAAGTCACTAAAACCATGAAGGAAAAAACTGTTGTAGTCAGACATGGTCAGAACAACACTGAATACCAGCAGAGCAGTAGAACGACACTGGGAGGACATCTAACACCATCAGATATTAAAACATATTATAAAGCTCACAACATAATCATCAAAGTACACACACACACGTTAGGACACAGACTGATACACAAATTTAAAATTGTGTTTAAGAGTAGATGGGATTTCCTGGTAGACAATATGTGGAGTGAAAGGAAGACAAAATTCAAGGATGATTGTTGGTGTTTAGTTCAGCAACAATTAAGATCATGTCATTGTTATATCCAAGTCTCGAGTCCCCAAAGACCACCAAGGAGCCGAATCCGATGCAAATACATTAGGGTCTTTTTATTTCAAGCTCAAGCCTGGGTTCTCTCCAATGCATCGGATTTAGAGGGAGGGAGCCCCGAGCCCTAGTACAGCGATACTTTTATAGGGTTTCACAGCGAAGCGGGAAATTCAAACAAAGCAGAATACATGATTGGTTGATCTTCTAACATATATGATATATTTCTATCAGCCATGTTGCCCTTTGTCTCAGACTTCTACCATATACAGTTTGGTATGTTAGGAATTGGCTTGTCAGCTCCTGATTGGCTATTTATTTGCTAAGGGTCAGTTCATCTGGTGGTATGAAACGTGGTTCGTTGTTCTTTGTTCTTAGTAAAAGAGAATTTAGAGCTATTTCAAATACTACTCAAAAATGAGGCCTCTAATGACTACAACACCGTTAAGTTGCTGTACACTTTCTTTCAGCAGCGGTTCCGACCAAGCCCGTGCTCTGCCCTATCTCGCACTCTCCCACTCTCTCCTCGCACCCACTTGCTCAAGCCACTGCTATGCACTCACTCTCAGTCATCAATCAAAATATATAGGCTGCAGATGTGGAGCAGAGTGGCTCAGTGGTTTCGGTGCTTCCCTGGCATGCATGAGAACCCGGGTTCAAACCCTAGCACCACATACACTATGAATTGTCTGAGCAAGGAAAGCCATACGAAAAACTAAAAAAACTGATTCTCTTAAAAAAAAAAAATAGAGGCTGCAGGTTAAGAAATGTTAGAGAGAAATTAGTCAATTCTCTTTAGGCTACTAAACAGCTAAATATATGATTAAAAGGACCATGAACAGACCCTCCAGCTTAAGATACAAAATGAGAGGTTTATGGGTGGACTAGGTGGTAATCCAAGGTGAATTGGAGTAAATCCACTTATGACCAAATACATGCCTGGACCACATTCATCTCATTAGAGAATGAGTAAATCAAAACTCACAAGTAACGTAAGACCTTACAAGCATTACAAATAATATAAATCTTAAATTTTATCCAACAATAAGTTAAAATAGCAAACTGCAACCAAGCACAATCCATTCTAGGGAGAAAAGGTAAATTTAAATATGTCCTGAAATAATTCATGTAACAGACATGAACCACACAATCATCTGATGAGATTCTTCTAAAAATTTGATTTTAAATGCAAGATATTCTCTATTCCCTATCTTCCAAAAAATTCTGAGCAAATTCAAGGATGGTTACTTCTTCAATTTGGTTTAAACAACAAATCTATCTCAATACAATGGTTAAAATCACAAACAAGAAAAGTATTCCCATGAAGGTCACAACAGGCAAAACAGCATCCCCACTCATATTGAAGACAAGGAAGGGATTTTATTTTCAAAAGTTTAAGGATTAGTAATGGGTATTTTATTTTTAAAAGTATGGAGCAATACTAGTGGCCTGAAAAGGTGATCATGGACCACTGTGCTGGGCCAGACCACCCTATCTGCCCACTACCTGTTTCAGAGGTATGGTTGATAACAGAAGGAGAGGCCTTGGGGAAAGTAGAGAAGTAGGAGAGATTCCCCCAATGCTTCTACTCAACTTTGAAGGAAGGGAGTAGGCAGACACACATTCATAAAACAGAAAATAAAAACCAGCTAGCCCAGTCTCAGGCCTGTGCTGGCTATGAGAACAACCAAGCAACTTTCTAGCTACCTGCTAACATCCCCATGGCTGGCCTCAGCAAGGGAAGGTGGAGGTCAGGCTCACTGGCTACCCTTCCTGCCCCAACAATGTCACAAAAATAATGAGGGGCGGGAGAGAAGATGACTTCTATTACGTTTTAAACATGTGACCCTTTGTGAATCCATTAATAAGCATCAATAGCATAGGTAAGAGGCCATGACACCTACGCCAATGTTACTTCGGCCACAATGAGATTCCTCACCTTTGTAGTTTTATGGGGTTTTTCTCCTCTCATTTTGTTATCTTGTTTTCTTATTGACTTGATTTGCATGCATCACTAAAAAAATCACCCCACTCTGCTCTGGTTATTGTAGTATGCCATAGGGGGAGTGGGGTACCAGTCTGGTCCCTGGAACAGACACCTGGTCCTTTCCCAACCTCATTATTTTTTACCATCATTCCAGAAATTCAACCCAATGCTAAGACAAAAATAATGAGGTACACTATCTAAAAGGAGTATGATGTTAATTGTTAGATTAAAAAAAACATGTTTTATTTGTGAGCTTCTGCCTCAATAATGTAAAATGCAATTTAATTTTTAAAAATACAGACTGAAGAAGATGGCGATCTGAAGACAAAAGGCTTAGCCTGCACCCCTGTGACAGATCAGGATATCTCCGGCTTCTCACCAGTATTTTGAGGTGCATTTGGGGGATTAGCATTGTGAATCACCAGTCCTAATCTCAGCAGTAGTTCTGGAGAATAGAGACTTAGGAGTGACCAGGGATTCTTTGTTGTGTGCTGCCGCTGCGGCAGCTGGCCCACCGGCCAGCATTTGCACTCTCCCGCCTACATTCCTGCCCACCTGAGTCACTTCTGCAAAGAAAAACCCACACAGCCTTAAAGTCAGCATTCTGGCAAGGACCCCTCCCAGACCTGCACTCTGTCTGGCGGCAGGATCAGTGACTGGAAATAGTGTTCATACAAGCACAGAGCAGTGGTTTGCGCAGAAGAGGCGACTGCGGGAACTGCAAGGGCGTGGGAACCGAGCAAGTGTCCGTACTTTATCCGCTCCCTAGTTACCACACTCCCAGCCCGCCCGGTCGGGGCAAGACCTCTTTGGGTTTGCAAAGCAAGCTCTAAATACTGAGTCTGGAAGCAGTGGAGATCGAAGGTGGAAACGGGACCAGAAACTTGGCTGAAGCCCTGAAGAAGGTGTGGGAGCAGCAAGGGAAGGGGAACATCCATCTTTAAAAACATACTCCCTGTCCTGGACCTGAGTCCCCAGGTCTGCAAAACAGGCTCATAAAACTGCCTGGAACCAGCAGCTGATCACAGGCTGACTAAGCAGAAAGTGGGATCCAGGGCCTGAATCCTTCTCTCATAAAGGATCTGGGGATGAGGAGTAACAGGGTTCAAGGCTCTGCCCTGCCACAATAGACAGGTCTTTCACAGCTCAGAACAGCAAACCCCCACCTCTGGAATCACAGAAGTCATTTTCGACAACTACCAGCAGATGGAGCTCTGATAACATATCTTCTGACTTTCAGATCCCCTGAATTCAGCTTCAAAAAAAGTTAAAACTTGTCATATCCAGCCAGAAATAGAAGATCCATTCCCTGGAAGGACCAGAGACACTCGTAATATCGATACTTCCAGGATTTTCCTATTAAGTATTTTTTCCTCCCACCATTTTTTTTTTCCAACTTCATTTTCTATGTGTGTACCAAGGCGATATCTGGTGAAGTTTACTTGTTCTCCAATATATAAAAAAACTAGCAGTTTTTACTTCTGTTACACTAACGTCGAAGAGCAGTTAACCCCTACTCTTCCCTTTTGTTGTTACATTTTTAATTTTTCTTTTCTTTTTCTCTCTCCTGTTAGAGGAAAATTAAAAATAGTAGTTCTTCTTAGGTTGGTAGCCTATTTTTAAGGTTTCTTTCTCTTTTCCTTTTTTTCCTATTTAGCATATCTCTGACTCACTCTTACCCATCCGGCGTAGCCCTGTTCTCATTCTTGAGAAGAAGGACTCTGGTCAGGGCATAAAGTAATTGAAATATTTTATGCCTGAAAAGCATAATTCTCAGGGAACACTAATCTTCCTCAAATTTTAGCAATAACCCAAATCTTGCTAATAACCCTTTTACCCTTCCTATATTAGGCCACAGCTATCCTAGCTTCACCTTGGATCTGTATCTTCTTTTCTATTTCTTTCTCTCCAGCTTTGTTACAAATTTAGTAAATCTTTTATGTTCAATTTCCTTTTCTCAAATGTTTTCCCCTTAGCATTGTCTTGTTCTTTCTATAGCAAATTCTTTAACTCCTCCGCTTTCTCACTGTACATAATTGGTATACATAAACCTCTCTTAATTTCACCGGCATTACCCCCCCTTCTGACTCCAAATTAGTTAACTTACTTTAACCCCCCATTATTAAGACTGTGTAAATATTACTGCGCTAATTGTTAATCTGAGTAACACGTATTTGTTCCAGAATTGTCATATGTAATAGTAATTTTCTAGTATCACCGAAAGTATTGATTATTACTAACAATAGTTGCATAGGCCGAATTCGATAGTCCATTATAGTGGATGCTAAATAACTAATTTACTACTGTTTATTGTAAGCTTTGGTTGTACATATTGTTAATTTGAACTAGCGCATGAGGTGTTGGAATTCTGTAAGGGTAACAAATAGTTCAGAGTAAAAGGGGTTGTCTTTTGAAATCAACTCTCCTGACAAAACCCCATCTCAAATAAGGGTTGGGACGGATCTCCCAACCCAACAGCTTAGTTCATAAGTCAGAAGACAGGAAAAAGAACCACAGAACCTGTATTGCTCCCACAAAAGGTTCACCTGGTAAATAAGAGAGAAGAATCTCTTCAAGCATGAGAAATCAAACTCAAAGACGTTCACAACAATCCCAAAACTCCCCTGATAAGGGGGCTATGGCCAGGGACCGGGATGAAAATCTAGAACAACATATCAATGAGCTGACAACAAAAAGGATCATCGACTTAAAAGAAGAGATAATGAAGGGAATAACAGAAAATTAAAGATTTGAATGACTCGATTATTACAGTAATAGAGTCTCTCAAAAAGGAAGTTACAGACCTCAAATCTGTAGTCAGTGATATGAAAGGGACCATGCAAGAATTTAATAGAATAACTTCAGTAGAAAACAGAACCTCTGCCAATAAAGAAAGAACCTCCGAAAACGAAGACAGGTTCACCAAGCTAGAGCTCACAGACAACAAAAAGGAAAAAAAATTGAATGACCATAACCAGTATTTCAAGAATGTCTGGGATGAAATGTAGAGAAACAATCTGAGAGTAATTGGAAAACAGGAAGAAATTGAGACACACAACAATGGGATGAGGAATATTCTCAAAGAAATCATGAAAGAAAATTTTTCCCACATATAAGCGGAATCTGACATGCCCATCCAGGAAGCTTACAGGACACCCAATAGGCCTAATCAAAAGACAATCTCACCTAGACACATCATATTCAAAATGTACAACAGAGATACCAAAGAAACCATATTAAAAGCAGCACGGGAGAAATGCCAAATCACATTCAGAGGCAAGCCAATAAGAATTGTA
>PVKS010042560.1:0-15362 GCA_004027875.1 Aplodontia rufa | reverse complement strand
CAAAAGAATTAATCCCATATATATTCAACACTTGCGGGGACATCAGAGCTTGCCTGGACTCCTGACCTATGGTAACGCTCTTGCTGATTCCCTTGCTTCCAATCCTTCTGAGTGTTACACACTCTCAAAAGCTGCCTCTTTCCATCACCTTACTCATACTAACTGGAGAGGCCTTCACCATCGTTTCCCCCAGGTTCCAATAAAATACTTAAAAAAGATTATCAAAACTTGCAAATTCTGCCTCCCTTTCCTACAAGTTCCCCCCCCTTCAAGGGCCTGGAGTTAACCCTAGAGGCCTAAGACCCAATAATCTCTGGCAAACAGATGTCACCCATTGTCCCGCCTTTAGAAGATTTAAATTCATTTTCATGTCTGTGGATACCTTCTCCCATGCTTGCTGGGCCTCTCTCTGCACATACTGGCAAAAAGGCCAAGCATGCCATCAACCACTTTCTTCAATGCTTCGCTACCCTAGGTCTACCAGATCAAATAAAAACTGATAATGGGCCTTGCTTTATTAGTCAATCCCTAGCTAACTTCTTCCAAAAGTGGAACATTACCCACACCATGGGAATTCCACATAATCCTAAGGGTCAAGCCATAATCGAAAGGCATAATAACACCCTTAAGTCTCAATTAATAAAACAAAAAAGGGGGACACTCCCCCCCATGATCAATTAAAAATGGCTCTGTTTACATTAAATATTTTAAATTTTTCCAAAGGAGACCATTTTTCTCCTTTTCACAAACATTGGACCACCAGCACGCCATACCTGACCCTCAAGGTCAGATGGAGAGACCCCCTCACGGGGATATGGAGAGGCCCCGACCCACTGATCACTACAGGGAGAGGATTTGGCTGTGTATTTCCAACTGATGAGCCCAAGTCAATTTGGGTCCCGGCCAGGGATCTCAAGCATTGTCCTCCCAGTACTAACGAACACCCAGGGGACTCAAACTCCCCTGAGGAGTCTTCCCCTTCTGATCTCTTCCAGGAACCATAATAATCCACCCAACTCTGATGCTCCTGCTCGGAGAGACACACTTGACATAGACCGGCTTTGGGAACATGATGCCCACCAGCACTCTGGAATCTGGAATCGGATCGACTCCCTTGCTGCAGTGGCTCTCCAAAAACACTGGTATTATATCAGCCATTCGGGGACTCCCTTGCTGCAGTGGCTCTCCAAAGACACTGGTCTTGTGCCAGCCAGTCAAGGACTGTCTGGGACGAAACAAACTTTTCTCTCTAACTTTCCTGCTCCTGACAGCTTGTAAACGTCCAATACAATACTTGCCAATGCTAACTCTATTGCCCCTTTGGCCGATGATGGGTTTTTTTCCCATAGAGACCGTTGGCTGTGCGGGTATCCAGAGACGGGTAAAATTCTCCAAAAAGCAGGGGAATAACCTAAGACAGGAGCCCCCACCCTGGTCTCTGGCCAATTTATTGGCCTTCAAACAAAAAAAGATAGGGGAATTGTGGGGCTCTGTGCAAAAGAAAAATCGCCATATTGGATGCCATAATACTTCTCTCTCCTCTCCCTTCACCTTTCGCGCGCTCTGAGCAAGGTGAGCTACGCACCTGCGCTGGAGTGCTGCTTTCTCTCTCTCTTCGCATCTTCCCTGTTGATGATAGATGATGCCACTAACATAATAGTCCCTCCTTGGCTGAAATAAGCTAGTTTGCCACTTTACTATTGGTCCCTTAGCAGCCTGCTCTCGCTATATCTACGGATGTGCGGGAAAAATAAAGAGAGAAAAATTTCAAGCCGCCATCCACGTGTGAGTCTGAATTTTTTTCCCCGGCCGCTGTTCGTCCTGTTTGGCTCCTTCTGAGCAGAGCGGCCCAGCTGACTCAGGTTGTCTCGCCTACTGTCTGCTCCGAAGCGCTCCGGGGAGCATCAACGTTCTACTTTAGCAGGCCTGGAGAGATGTTCTCTCTCTCTCTCTCTTTCTCCTCTCTCTCTGTCTTTCTCTCTCTCTCTCTCTCTATATGTATATATATATATATATATTACAGAGAAGAAAAATACACATATTTTAAGTCTCTACTTGAATTTCAGAAGATTGTCAATCTTTTTTTGTCCTGTATGACCACACTAAATCTGTCCCTTTTGATAGCACTCAAATACAGACATTTCACATTTTATCTCTACAGCAGAAAAAAAGTTCAACCAAGAAAATAATAGAACTAATGAAACCATATTCAATTGCTTCTGTTATGACTTGAGATGAGTCCTTTCTCTGGATGTCCTATCTTCTATTCTTTTAATATAAAAGCATCTTAAGTCATTTGGTAAAGAGCTGCTAATGCCAGACTTAAGTAAATAGACAAAATATACTCTAGATAATATAAAAAGAAGGAAAGATAGAAGTAGAATGCTATCCTGTCACACCCTCTAATGAATTAATGGATCATGCCACCATAGGCTGCTACAATCACAAAAAGAGCAAAAATCTCCTATTAGTTGCCTCCTGTTGGGAAAACACATCATTGCCTGTGAAGTATTTTTGTCTAAAGCATTGAATCTGAATTTTATTGTGCCTTCAGATCTAACTGTCCATTTATAGGACATAAATGGACTGAGGAATATGTTAAATGATACATTAGGGATACAATCAGCAAAATCCACATCATGGGAAATTCCTTAGGACAAATGATGATTTCTTCAATAAATAAATTATAAAATGTATAGGGACGGAATTGGAAGAGGAATCCTGAAGGTTAACCTATTCCTAGGAATCATATCAATCAGTCCAATGACAGGACCTAATAGGGATCCCAGTTCAGATAAACAGTTAGGAAAGAAAAAGGCAGCCACTGATGTCTGCAAACTGATCTGATGCTCACAGCCACATCGTGTTGTTCTCCTGTTGTATGTAATAATCTCAGAGAACTTGAACATCAGTGAAGGGGACACTCTGAGACCATGATAAAGGCAGGATTCTTTTGAAACCTAAAATATACTAGATGTGCCCTTCTTCAGTGAAAAAAAAAAAGTATCTGTAGTTTTACCTATAATGCCTTCATCTTGATATGGTTGGAATTTGAGACCCCATGACCCCCCACTCCTTGCCCCCACTCCCTGATACCAAGCAATCTTAGGAGGAGAGGATTGGGCACTGTTTTTCTTAGGTATTTTGTGTTCCTGCATGCCTTCTGAATGAAACAATGACTACCCTGTGTTCAAAAGTGTCTTTTGAAGTATGTTTATATGGTCAACAGATGTGGAAGACAAAAACTGGGTATTCTTCAGAAGCAAAGGGCATGTTCTTACTAGCCTTGGAAGTAAAAGGTGATGTCTCCCACCGGGGCAATGGGCAGGCATGCTTGGTGCCCATTAGAAGAAATATGAGTTTCTTATGTTCCATATACCTTTCATTAAAAACAAGCAACAAGGGGTGAGCGGTGACTTGGTGGTCATGGTGCTTGCCTGGCATGCACGAGTATGTGAGTTTGAATCCCAGCACCACGTACGCAACCAAGTGTTGGAGGAACAAAAGTTACTTGAAAAACTAAATAAAAATTGCTTCTCTCTCTCTCTTTCTCTCTCTCTCTCTCACTGTCTCTTTTTCTTAAAACAAAAAAATGAAAACAAAGAACAAACAAAAAAATAGCCTTTGACTGTGGAAGAATCCATGTGACATGTAGACACGGGCAGAGAAAAAACACCTCATTCCTTGTGCTGCATGCTTGGGTAGTGAAGGCCTCGGAAACTCAAGTGCCTGCCTGTGTCAATGGAGCAATGGAGAGCTAACTTATTAATTTGCAAATAGAGTAAAATCTCAGATTCTTCATAGCGTTTTAGATAGAATGGCGAAGGCTGATGATGAAGGAGTCCTAGACACGCCATGGTAGTTTTGGAAATCTCTGTCTAGACATAGAGAGAGATCTAGGGCAAGCAGATGTGTAAGTCCACATGCCATTCTACCCAATTCTCACCCCTAGTCACCACCTAGCTTTGGCTTAATTCAGTTCCACTTGATCATTCATGTCTTTCTTGTTATTTTCTTCTCCAGTTAAATCCTTTCAGTATCTCAAAATGTCTCTGCCATCATGAGAGGAATTTCACAGTGAGGAATCTTGAGGTCTGTTTTCCTGGAGAATTCTGATAGTTTTCTATAATTAGCTCCTGGAACTCTATATTTTCATATAGAAAATAGGATTGGATACATTTCAGGGTGTGACCTTCTGGCATGTCAGCAAGCCTGGATGCGAGGCAGAGTCCTTGGGTCTTCTCTCTTATTCTCCCCTATTGCCTCTTTCATTCTCTCCTATTCTCTCTCACAATTTGCTCAAAGAACAATTGTATTATATATTTTCATTCACCTGGGACATGACCCCTTGAGGAGCACTCAACAGCTAAGCTGGTGTCTACCTTATTTGTGGAAGTTCTTTACTACCTCTTGCACTTGGTGGCATAATTTTCATTCTTTGAAAATACTCATATGTCAAAGATATCTGTATACTACTTTATGAACACAGCCCTCTCAAGGTGAAAAAATATAGGTGCTCCTATACATAAAAAAGTTAAGAAATTTTTCAAAAAATGTACAAAAGGTGAGGAGAAAGAAAAATGAATTTCAGTTGAAAGTTACTTTTTGCTTTTTATATTTATACAGAACATAATCTTAAAGTGGATTTCACAAGATGGCAAATAATAAATCATTACTTTATTACAGCCTTCGAAGGTAAATGGATGACTGTGGAAGAGATCATGATGAGTAAAATCAGCTTAACCCAGAGATCTAAGGGTCGACTGTCTCCACTCATCTGTGGAGGTGGGGTCTAGACCCTGGACAATGAGAAAGTTGGTCTAGTAACATGAGTTAAATCCAGATAAGATGTAATGCTTTACAATCTAATAGTTTTTTTTAGAGTTATAATGGGAAGGGGAAGGGAGGGATAAGGGAGGGTAATTGGGGGGGCACTCCTGGGGATAACTGCAATATCCAGAATATATACACATTTTATACACATTTTATATTATTTTGTTAAAATCTTATAAGGTTGTTCAAAAATAAAATATTTAAAATAAAAAAAATAAATCATTACTTTACACAAAATATTTTGGCATTTTGGTAATAGCCTAAAAACTGACTATAAAAGTAGTATATCATGATGAAGCTTTATTTCAGTTCATTTTTTACACATTTGATTTGCATGCTCATTAATTACTTTGATTTTTTTTGAGAAGGTAATATATATACTCCTTTATAACGGAAATATTTAAATGTTATTTTGTCTTTTCCACAGTATTCTTAAGACTTATTTAAAGGTGGCTTTGTGGGGCTGGAGCTGTGGCTCAGCAGTTACGGTGCTTGCTTGGCATATGTGAGAACATGGATTAAAACCCCTGCACCACATATGCAACGAAGTGTCAGAGCAATGAAAACTACATGTAAAACTAAGAAAAAGTTGATTCTCATTGTCCCTCCCTCTCTCCCTAAAAAAAAAAAAGGTGGTTTTGTCTAATGTTTCAAATGCTTCTCATATAATTCATATTTAAATTATATAATCTTTTTCTAAGCATTTTCTGTTTTTCAAAAGTAGTTGTAATTAAAGGTCTTCTGTGAATGAATAAAAATGAAGTAATTTGAGTGTGATTTATAATTTGTGATTCTTCTGTTTATGGGAACCTAAGAGAACTTTGTATTTTCACCAAGTCAGGCAATATAAAATTAAATGTAATTCAACAATTTCTTCTGATGCTGTAACTTTGCCTCAAAGAAGAAAAATGATGTAAATGGGAATTGGAGAGGTATTTTCTGCAAATATTATTGTTAAGTATTATGAACTCACATGATTAATACATTTTTATACGAAAGAAAAACCTCCTCTTTTGAATAATTCAGGCCTTTTATTAGATTTTAAACATTTTGGCTATTGCAAAAGAATAGGCCAATGACTTACAAATGTCATTTGTGCCCAGTACAAGATAATCCAGTTCAAATGCCTAAATGTAAATATCTTACCATCAGCGTTATAGAAAGTCATCAGTTCATTGTTATACTATCTAACCTTGAAAATACTCAATAATTTTCTCAAAAAATGCTGTCATGCCTTACTCTGTAAATACTAGAGAGTCATTTAACTCTAGAAAAACATAACATTTAATGTGGTCTTTTTATTAAAAAATACACACAGATAACATTTGAATTATCAATGTTGTTTTAAGAGAACAAATTCCTAAGTCAATGTAGAGCACCTCTTTAACTTTTCTATTTTTTAAAATTATGAAATACACATAACATAAAATGCACCATCATATAATTTTAAGTGTGCAAATCAGTTGTAAGTATAATCATGTTGTTCAATCTCTAGAACTTCATCTTGCAAAATGGAAACCATGTGCCATTAAAACAATAACTGCTTCTCTCTCCTTGCCACCCTTGGAAAACATAGCACTATTATACTTATTGTTTCTATATTTTTGACTGCTGTAGATATTTCATATAAGTAGAATCACACAGTTTTTGTCTCATTTTGACTGACTTATTTCAGGTGGCATAATGTCTTCAGAGTTCATCCATGTTGTAGAAAGTGTCAGAATTTCCTTTTACATACAAATGTATATAAATGTGTATATTGTGTGTATGCATGTGTGTATGCATACATGTAAACACACATATATATTTTTTTGCTCTGATGAGAATTAAACCCAAGGCCTTGCCCATACCAGGTGAGTGTTATAACCTTAGCTGCACTCCTGGCCCCTCCTTCCTTTTAAGACTGAATGAGATTTCATTGTATTTATGTACCATACTTTGTTTACCTGTTCATTGGTTTGGTGGGCATTTGGGTTGCTTCTACTTTTTGCCTAGTATGACCAATGCTGCTATGAACATGGGTTATATATGCCAATATCTGAGACCTTGCTTTCAGTTAATTTTGGTATTAACACAGAAATGGAACTGCTGGAGCATACAGTAATTTTATTTGTTGTTTTTGAGAAATCACCATTTTGTTTTCCATAGTGATTACCCCATTTTACATTGCTACCGACAGTACATGGTGGGTATCCATTCTGCTTTAAATTCCTTGAGATACTTTGTAAAACATATCTAAACAAATTTTAGTTGAGTGTGAAGGAAAGAATGGGCCAAGGCTTGGAGAACTTCTTATTACAAAAAATCCCTCCAAAGTCACTTTTTCCTCATCCACTAAATACCAATTATTCTATGTAAGAAGAAAAGTCTGAGTACTGAGAATGACAAGTATTTTCAATATAGAATATAGCAGCTATCACAATGAGAAAATAGTATAGACACTAAAGTTGAAGGACTAAAATTATTAACAAGAGAAACCTCCAGAGATCGTTTATCCCCACTGGGAAACAGATTACCCAAGAGCACTGTGTTTGAAAAACCCCCAGTATCCAGTCTAAATACTCCCTGTGATTACAGAATTTACAAGATTTGACTTACAAGTTCCTTTGCCAATTCTTCCCGGGAACTCCTCATCTCCTCCCACCTTAAGAGTCTGACTAGGAGGCTCTCTCCTGCTTTAGCCTGCTTTCTTCACAATCAATTGTATCAAGGAGTTAAATGACACTTTGCACTTAATTATCTTAGTCAACCCCCCTCCCCTATTTAGGAATGTATCTTTAAAGTATCTTATCATCTTACAATGCCTCTAAGCAAACTTACTTCTTATCTTTCAGCAGTTCCTTTAATCTTTAAACCTGCCCCCAATGCTCATTTTGTAAGATTATTTGTTTTGAGCTTTGAAGACACTATTTTAAAAAATAAGTTTAACAAAGACGAAGCATCAAAAGAATCAGTATACTCATGCCTTCTCTCTCTAAAGGTCTTAAAAATAAAAAAATCCCATTTATAAATTTCATAGTTCTCTAGGAACTTTAATGCTTTCTTTTTGTATTTGCAAAACACCAATGATGCAGTTTTAAACTGACTATTATTATATACAGCATTAGTGCCACTGTTAATTGCTGATTTATTTATACTTGCACATACACATTCTCTGTTTGGATAAGTAGCCTTTTGTGAACTGGTTAACTATAATGACCATCTCTAAAAATTGAGACTAGAAGCAATTTTTTCCCTATAAAAAATAATGAACAATTTCTGATACTTGTTTTCCTACAACAAAGTCAGGATGAGAAACAATAATTACAGGCCTAAACAATTACAAGGTAATGCGTGCCACATCAGTGAGGCTATTAGTAAGGTGAAGTCACAGCCTCTAGGACAAGCAAAGGCTGCCTGTGTCACATTAGCAAGCTGCCTGCAATCTGCCTTATACCCAAGGGATTTGCAAATTCTTTTAAAGTTATTTTTAGAAAATTTCAAGTGATGAAAAAAAATCCAAAGTCAAGAGGGCCGAAAAAGGGAGAAATGAATCTTTAGCTAGTTAAGAAGCATACAATGTAGGTGAGGTGGAAAACAGAAATAAAAACTGTAAAATACCATAGAGCAGCAGAGATGTCAAAGAGCAGCCAGAAAATCTCTGCCCTTCCTAAAGTACTTCGAATTCTGCATTTCTTTCTAGTTGAAAAATACATGAACCATGTATACTAAAGTTCATTTTATTTTTCTTTAGTTTCCTCAGAATGATCTATTTAAATTACTGGGTGGGAATGCTCCCTGGAGAGTTACAGGGACTATAATATCAAATTAACATATGTGCCACTGATTAAATAATGCCACCAAATTACTGCCAAAACAGCCATCAAGACCCCTGGGGTTTGGTTTGACTTCACAACAAATAAAGACAAAGTGGAAAGAATTTTGCTAAACAGTTTGTGTGAGAAAAAAATGCTATGTCAAAATTTCAATTTAGATGAGACCAGAACTAAATTAAATATCTGGGAATTGGCCTTGTTCTTGAGGCTACGGAAGCTCTCAGTTCTTAACGATATTCTTGAAGGGCTATATAGATGGTGGCATGCAGGAAATGGGCTGTCTGCCCTTGTTGAAGAAAATTGACCTGCTAAAGGTAAGTCCTCTCGGAATCGCTCCATTTCCTGATAACGCTATTAGGGTATGAAAAGGAAAGGGATCATGTAAGATATTGTCTTGGATCAAAATTTAGAAAAGAAAATACTCAGAGGACCAACAACGTGACTCAGATTGTTGAATGAGGAGCACCAACAGCATAAGCAGCAAAATTCGACGGTCATACACCAGCATGCTAGTAAAGTCTGTATTTATTACTTGCAATATTGATGAACAATTCTCTAAGATGCATTCATATTAGTTAATTTAATCCTCATTTTACAGATGAGGAAAATCATCTCTATGTACAAAAGAGAAAAATGAATGTCAGAAAATTTATGTAATTTGCCTAATGTTATATAGAAAACAATGCTTAGAGTATTTTAAGAACTCAATAAATGTCAATTATTATGTGCTAAAAGTAACCATAACCAAAACAAACAACCAAAGAAAAAAACAAATTTATCCTCCAGGAATCTTTTAAATACAAGATTTAATGCCAGGAATTAGGTGTTTATTATAATAGCAGATTATAGAAGACCTGGAAAATAAAGGAAGGAGAAAGAAAGGGTGAAAATCACTGACTTTTATTTGCAGAAGTCAATCACTGTTCATATTTTCTTTTTCTCTCTGTGTATATTTAGAATCTGCTTTTTCTTTTAAAAACGTAACATTGAAATTTTGCTTGTTATTACTTCTGAATCAATGCCATTTATTTATTTTTTTCATATTTTTATTGGTGCATAACAGTTGTACATAATGATGGGATTTGTTGTTACATATTTGTACATGCACACAATATAATTTGGCCAATAATCCCTTCCCTGTACTTCCCCTATCTTTTACCTTCTCACATCCCCTGGACCCTGTGTTCTACTGTTAATCATTGTTATTTTAAATGAGTAATTTTTCATTGTTAGGAAATTTAAGTTTTTTTAGTGATCACATTACTATGATAAAGAATGCACAATGAACCTTTTGTGAATGATGTTATCTGAATTTATATTTTTTCCTTAGGAGATATACTAAGAGCAGAGCCTAGTATTTCATAGCATATGAACTGAAATAGGTCTATTGAAGAAGAAGAGACTGAAAACTCTGCTTTCATTTGCTAAGGAAGGCAAAGTACTTTAATAGCCAAAAAATGTATTCTATTTCTTTTTTTTAATTGAAAGACAACTGAGCCCACTGGTCTCACCATTAAATTTCCAAAACCATTAGCACTTCTTTCCTATGTTTCTCTGTTTCTCCTGCTGAAATGCATGAACTACCTGTGCACCCAGATGAGGCCATCCTCTTCATCTGTGTTGTAGATCCCATCCTTCCGCATCATCCCATCTGCGCACGATTATAGCTCCTATAATCTCATTTTTGGTCTTTTCACTAAGTCATTCCATTGTCAAACAAAACTGGTTTAACATTCCTTAAAGTAACCTGTCTTTGACTCACATATTCCTAAAGTTTCCCTACTTCATTTTGCAGCAGGATTTTAGAGTGTAGTCATTTAGAGTGTAGTCTTATTTCATTTCCACTCACCCTCTCTTGAACCTATTCATTACATATGTTCATTCATTCATTCATTCATTCATAATGTTCTTTGGGATCTGTATGAATAGTATTCTCCTAGGTATCCTGATGATTTACTTTTGGAGATGGGCACTAATTTTCTTTCAGAGGGATTCTTCTGCCAAGAAATAGCTCCCGATTAGACTTAGAGTAAAAGGATGTGATGAGCAAGCAGAATACAGAGGTAGAGGAGGAAAGACCAAAAAGAGTTATTACAAAGGAAATAATTCAGAAGTTTATTGAAAGAAGAAAAAATAGGTTCTGAGGCATGCAGGTCTAATTGTGAGTATAGTTCTTCTGCAGTCACCTGCAGGGTTAATTCTGATCAAGATTCAGGCTTTACCAGTATATCCAGGAAGGCAGAGGTCGTGGGGAAAGAGAAAGATCCTGGAAAACGTCTGAAGTGGTGAAAGACTCTTGCCTGAGTAATTGAAAGCTAAACTGGACAAAGCACTGTGAAATATAATTTTGGCCCTCTTCCCCAGGGAATGGAGAAAATGATCTAATAGGTCTTTTCCATCTCTGCTTTTTTTGTGACCTCTGGCTGTTAACATCACTCTTCCTCGTTATGTCAAAATGAATTACCTATTTACTACTGAACTCTAGAAAGCGATTTTTCTCCCTAGGTACGACGACAATCTAGCGTGGGCAACACGCACTTCATTTCAACTTAATCAACGACCAAGGAGTCATTTTTAAAATGGGTAATATCAATTCCAGGATATTTTGCTTATTTGCTTGGTGCCTAGTCCGCATTTTACTGTCAAGCCAGAGTTCCCCCCCAATTTAGGAGAAGTTACCAAAAAGTGTGTAAAATGTTTTTGCAAAATGGGAAGCAAAATGAACCACCATGGCCTTTTAAATTGCCGATAACCTTTACAGCAGGGCCATTTATTAGTACTGGGATCTAGATGTTCAGGCTTTCTTTTTTTTTCCATGACAATAAACATTGAAAAACACTGATGCGAGGTGACTGCATTTGTATTCTACAGTATTGCATAAATTTCCCTTCCTTGACCAGGCAGAAAGAATGAAAGTCATTATTTAAATTTCATACCACGCAATAAATAAAGGGTATTCTTTGAAGAATATATGTACTTGCACGCACACACACACACACACACACACATGTATATATGTATACATCACTTTTGTCACGAAGAGTAAGTGAAAGGTGGCTAATTTGTAATTTACAAAAAAATCATTGTTTCCTGCACAGTCTTGATTAAATGAGGCAATAAATCATATGTCTAAAACATGCCAAGCATCTGCCAAAGCAAAAGTTGGCTTAGAAAGTGACGAGTGCAGAATTGTGGAGCAGTAGGAGTTTTATGGTCTGTCATTGGCATGACAAGTAATGATAAAGGGCAGTATTATGTCTCCTTCACTGATAGTCCAGCAACAAATTTTCTATTGTAATTCTTTTGTTTGGCCCTCTTTATCTTCATTTAAATGGGCTGCATCTCCTTGAGTTGCAGCAATGATATATATTTTCTCTGCTAATGGTGTGTCTCCCGTGGTCCCAGGATTATTTTCACACTTGATAAAGTTCACCTGCGGAGGGGGACCACAATTAGTCAGATTGCCACAAATGGGGATGGACATGGCGTTGATTTTTTTCCACTTTGAGGACAGACAAGCCCTGAATTGCTAGTGTTTTACCAGGACTTCTCTCCCAGGAGAGATCATTTTTTCCAATAACTTTATAGAGATCAGTTAGCCTGTAAATTCTGCCTGACTCCCAAATCCCTGTTTTTGAGTCTGAAACTACCATTTCTACTTATTTCATTAAGATGAGAAGAAATGAATGCAAATTAAAAGGCATTTGAAAACTAGTTAATGAAACTAAAAGTTAATAAGCATTCAGTTCTATGAAAGTAAGCTAAGTTTAATAAACTCACCATAGTTGAAATTTTATATAAGCTGGAGGAAATATATCTATGACTGTTGAGGGGAGAAGGGAGGGAGGCAGTGAGGGGAGGGAGGGATCAGGGGAGTTTTCGATACAACTGGATATACCTGACTCCCATGAGAAGCCCACCATACACAGGCAGGCAGAGAAAATCAGAGATTTCAAAAATTAATATACATGCATTTGCTCATTTCTGTCTATAGCGCGGGGTAATACAGAGGAGACGTGAGAATGGGGAATGGACGAAGTGGGGAGATCCTAAATTAGGATCAGCTTTAACTTACTTTGTCAATATCCATGTATGCACAAATTTGTAGCAATGATTCCCTCCAATATATAAGACTGTGTCGAACAAATAAAAAAAAATAAAAATTAAAAAAAAATGAGCTCTCAGGTCAGTACTAGAAATGCAGTGCCCCTCTTTGAACAACCCATGAGCAAATAGAAGTAAAACAAATGTGCAAAGAAGCATTGCAATGGATATAGAGAAAGGGCACAGAGCACAGCCCGCAGAGTTTTGCAGCTTAGAATCTCAACTGGGATACAGTAGAGTTTCACATGGGGAGATAGTACCTCCAAATAGGATTTATTTATTCTAGGAGATTGAATCAGATGGCATGAACTGTGATGAGGAGGATCGTGGAACTTGAATTATAGGAGTAAGATTTATGTTGGCAAAGGAGAAGGGAAGGTATAGTTTTGGGAATGAAATTGAAAAAGTGACAAGCAGTCTCTAGACAGTTCTGTATGCTAAAAACAAAATAAAAAAAACTCAGCAATTGACCACATAATCAACCAAACAATAATAAAATGGCCATAGTTTGAGTAGCCTCTTACAAAAAATTCTCTAACCTATTCTGTTATGTTAACTCAAAGGAAACCAAAAAACACTAAAACAAACTGATCTTTCATCTGTAGAGAGTATAATGATTTAAATTTTAATTGTCACATTGATAGTTTGGGAGGTAATACATGCACAGGCAAAATATTGAATAAAACACATTTTGAAAAATAAACTCCATCCCATACCCCAGTAGTCCATTTCTTCTCACCAGTAATAACACAAATTAGTAATCCCTTTTTATCATTTTCTTATTTATATTCCTAGGGTACTTTTAGTTGGAAGCTTTGCTTTAAGGCCTAAGACTAAATACCCACAGCTTTGGGATAGTTTATTTCAGGGTTTCTCAGTGCCTTTGGCATTTGGGGCCTGATAAGCGTTTGTTATGGTGGCTGTTGAGAATGTTTAGCAATATCACTGGGCTTTGCTCACTGCATACTAGAAGTGTCCCTGAGTTATGATGACCTATATTGCCTCTAGACATTGGCATACGTCCCCTGCAGGGCAAAACTGCCTCTGGTTAAAATCTATCTGAAAGTGGCATTGTGATAACAACAGGAAAAAGAAGAACAATTAGTTAATAGCAATGTTATTAGTTTCCTGAGATCAGCTCAAATGTCAAAGTCATTTGATCATGTTTTGAATGAGACCATTAGGATGTGAAAACTGTATTTCTCTCCACCTCCCTCGTCCTCATTGACTTTGCTTCTTAGCAGGGCAATTTGGCAACATTTCCTGAAATTTTATTTTGTTTCTTCTTTGTTCTGTTATTTACTTTTCCTTGAAAATAGGTTGAACAGCAGTAGCAGTGGTGTGCAACCTGAACAGCAGCCTGGAATAGAAGGTTCTCATGGAGAGAGGTGGGGATTACTGATAACGAAATGATCATGAAAGAAGGAACATGAAACTTCTCAGGGTAATAATCTCCACTGGACCTAGTTCACTTTTTGATAAAATTACTACAACTCAAAATGGTTTGGACTCTGACTCTTCATGCATATGAATTCAGCTAATATAAAAAGTTTTGAACCTTTACTATTTTTCATTTAAAGTCTTTTTAGATTAAATATTGTTAAGATTTGTTTGTGAGGTGTCCCCTCCAAAAACCTTGTTTATGCAGGAATATTCAGAAGTAAAATAATCAGATTATAAAAACTATAATCTAATCAGTACATCCTACTTTGAATGGACTGACTGGGAGGTAACTCCAGGCAGGTGATATATAGCTGGTGAAGGTGGATTACTGGGGGCATGCCCTGAAAGTATTATTCTTACCTGAGGCCCCTTCCGCTCGCTCTCTCTCTCTCTGCTTCCTGCCCTTGCCATGTGCTGAGCAGCTTTCCTTTCCTGGGCCCTTTTGCCATGTTGTTCTATCGCACCTTGGGCCCAGAGCAATGGAGTTGTCCGTCTATGGACCAAGACCTCTGAAACTATGAGCCCGAAATAAGCTTTTCCTCCTGTAAGTTAGTCTTGTTGGGTTTTTGGTTACATCAATGCAACAGTTGACTAAACCAAATCTGTGACATCGTGTCTTCTCATTAACAGAGTGCTCATGTCCATCCAGAACATTCTTCTTGGCAGGAGGATATTTCTCTAATGCTTTCACATTTGTTTTTTGGTGAATGAGTCATTGAGAGTAAGGGTTTGGCTGGGAAAATTTCAGAAAGAATTGTTGTCTTAAGAGTGAAACCTGAGCATGTGTAGATAGAAGAGGTAGCAGGTTTAGTGTGAGTAGACCAAGACAAACAGAAGACAAAGTAGGAACAAAATAACTTAAGACAAATATTTTTTTTGTTAAAGAATCTAAGATGCAAGAAAATCCTTTCCCTTTCATGAGACAAAGGAAGAAAACTATTGCAGCCACTGGATCACAAATGAATCAGCAATTATATCCCACTTGAAATTTGACCAAAACTAATATTTTGCAAACCTCTTAGTTACAGTCAAAAGAGTTAAAAGGCAAAGACTCACCCCCCGTGTTTTTTTAATAGAGAGTGAGGAAAAGAGAGAGAATTAATTTTATTTTATTTTTAAAATCTTTTCTTTTTGTTCTTTTGACACTCAGTTTTGTTTGTGGTGGTG
>PVKS010042559.1:0-15356 GCA_004027875.1 Aplodontia rufa | reverse complement strand
AAAATGCTCTACATCATTAGCTATAAGAGAAATGCAAATCAAAACTTCAATGAGATACCACCTCACTCCTGTTAGAGTGGCAAAAATGAAAAATACAAACAACGACAGATGCTGGAGGGGCTGTGGGAAAAGAGGAACACTACTACACTGCTGGTGGGACTGCAAACTGGTTCAGCCACTATGGAAAGCAGTATGGAGAGTCCTCAAAAAATTAAAAGAGGGAACCACCTTACGACCCAGCTATCCCACTCCTGGGAATGTTCCCAAAAGATTTAGAATCAGCGTATTATAGCGATGTGGCTTCATCAATATTTATAGCAGCTCAATTTACTATTACTAGATTATGGAACCAACCCAGATGCCCCTCACTTGATGAGTGGATACAAAAGCTTTGGTTCATATATACTATGGAATACTACTCGGCCATCAGAGAAAACGATATGATAGCTTTCGAAATCAAATGGATGGAGATGGACAGAATTATGCTTAGTGAAGTCTCCCAAGCTCAGAGACTTAAGGGCCGAATGGTTTCTCTCATCTGTTGATACTAGAATTTATGTTGAAGCGGTAGGACAGACGGCTGACCTAACAAAACCTCAAATTGAATGACTTTCAATGCAACAGGGGTGAAAGCTCCCTAAGATACTTGGAGGTGTAGGGAAGGGGATTTGGAGGGGGAGGGTATATGAAGAACTCATAGAAGTCTGGTGATTGGGAAGATGGGGGAACCATCACAGAAGCTGATTTTATTCCTACTCTAGATACCCATTTAACACATGAGTTCTCATGGGGGAAATGGCAATAGAAGAAACCCATAGTAGCTTATCTATGCGTTAGCATTACCCCTGGTTAACAAAGTTTATACACATTGATTGCTACAGTTTTGACAATGTTTCCCCCTCATCTGTATCCTGTATCTCTATATACTTCTAATAAATGTGGAAAAAAAAGAGTACAGCCGTTGGCTCTGGGCAGCAAGTGGAGAGAATGGAGGTGTCCACAGCAGGGGCCAGAGCCCATGCAGAGTAAGAGGACACTCACGAGTGGGGTACCCAGCGAGGCTGTGAGAGCCTGAGCGGGATGAAGAGGGCTTCCACCCAGCGCTTCCACCTGCGCCAGCGTGAGAGCACCGGGGCAGAGGGTCTGCATGGTGAAGCAGGCAGGGGCAGCCATGAGGGATTTGCTATGAGAGAAGGGCTGAGCAAATTTAGCAAGTATAACAAGGAAAACGGGAGCCAATGTCAGAGAATGGAGATCCCAATATGGGAACAAATCTTGTCATGTGAGATAGAAAGCAGAAGTACAAGAGCAAACTCAGTTTTTGAAATACATGTGTAGATAGAAAAGTAAACAAAAACCGGACATAATGGCACACATCAGCAATCCCAGCTACTCAGGAGGCTGAGGCTGGTTTCATAAGTTTGAAACCAGCTTCACCAACTTAGCAAGACCCTGTCTCAAAAAGTAAAAAGGGGGCTGGAGCGGTGGCTCAGCGGTTACAGCGCTTGCCTGGCATGCGCAAGTACGCGAGTTCAAACCCCAGCACCAGGAACTCAATGAAATCTCACAGCAATGAAAGCCATGTGAAAAACTAAATAAAGATTGATTCTCTGTCCCTCTCTCTCACTGTCCCCTCTTTCTTTAAAAAAAAAGAAAGAAAGAAAGAAAAAGAAAAGAAAAAAGGTATAAAGGGGTGGGGATGTAGCTCAGTGGAAAAGTGATCCTGCTTCAATCCACAATACTGGGAGAAAAAATAAGTGTAAATACAAGAACATACTATATTTATCTGCAAAGTGAGAAATCCTGAGGGTAGAAACAACCCAATAGTAATGAGCACACCTAACACATAAATCTTCCTTTCTAAAGACAATTCTCCACTGAAAGGAACCAGAGATTCTTGGAGAAATGGCAGAGTGCAGGGCTAAGGCAAGAAAAGTTTAGTTTAAAATATCTTATACCAGAAAACAAGGAAGCACTCCAAGAACAATGAAATCATCTCAAAAGGACACAGAAATCATCCTGAAGGGGTTCTCCATGGTCAAATATGGGACAATGTAGGCCTCAAATAAATAACAAGAGTAACGTTATAATCTATGAATGAAACAGGAAATCGTGATATTAATCAAAAGTGTGATGAGCAAAAGGCTCCTAACAGTTCCAAAGCACCTTCCTGCAAATACATATTGATTTTAAGGGAAAAGGAATAATATAGTGGAGGAGCCTAGCAGATGCCACCTTAATCAAATGATCTTAGTCATATCATCAGTAATGGGACCCCTCCAAATTATGTACCATTTAATGAGATGCAATAGGAACACAACCCTTTCTGTGATACTTGTGCCAAAAATGCACAGCCCAAATCTAATCATGAGGAAATATCAGACAAAAGCAAGCTGAGGGACTTTCTTCAACATAACTGACATGCAGTCTTCAAAATTGTCAAGAGGTTGTGAAGTGAGGGAAAGACTTGGGGACTGATCCAGACTGTAGAAGACAAAAAACAAAATTGACATTAAATGCAACACATGAGGCTCAACTTGATCCCTTTATGCTAAAGGACACTTCAGATAAGAGGGACGAGACTTGAATGGAGTGTGAGCATGAGACAGCAGTCAGGTCAGTGTCAATGTCTGATTTGATAAGTGTATTATGTTTCTCCCCAAAACCTCTCAGGGTGGAAGGAGCATCACTTCAACAACTTACCCAAAATGATTGTGAAAAAGAGTATTTGCACTAGACTGCACCTTACCTTTAACGTGGAGATTATTTTAAAATAAAGGGGTGTTTAGAAAGGTTGCCATATAATGTATGAAAATATAAGAAAAAATACATGAATTTTTTTCCATTTCTTATGCAAAAGTGGCATACTGTATACCCTCTTCTGCATCCTCCTTTTCTAGCGATACATTGTAGATCTCATCCTACATCAACACATATGGAACTCTTCCTCAGTGTTTTTTTATGATTACATAGTGTTCTGTTCCCTCAGCTGATGCTCATTTGAGATATTCTTAATCTTTTCTTATTTTTTCTAAGACACACTGAAAAACATTTGTGCATGTATTGTTTTGTACTTACATCAGTGTATATTTAGAATAAATTTCTAGGACTTGAATTTCTGCGTCAAAAAAAGTAGATGCTTCTTTCATTCATGACATTGCCATATTCCCCTACATAGAAGCAATTTGCCTTCCCACAGCCTCACAAACAGACTGGGCCCTAGGTTTTTGCCAATATGAAATTTTGCATTTATTTTATTGTGAGTGTGGCTGAGAGCTTTTCCCTATGTTTAAAGAACACAGAAATTTTGTTAAGTCCCAGAAATATTTTTAAGTCTCCTCCCCTACCCAAGTGAATCTGCTGGTGCTAGATTTAGAAACTGCTTCATTGTCCTCTAAGACTTGGTAGCTAAGAAGGAACCCAAACTAGTAAATGTTTTCTTGTTTATGAGTTTTCACTAGAGCTTAGACAACACTGGAAGATCATCTAATCTACTGAAGTATCCTTTCCCCTGTGAAATCTGCCCCCATCTCCTGAGCTGGCCTTGGCTTGTACAAACCTCTATTAGCACATATCTTACCATATCAAACCTGTCTATTTAAATGACCATTGCCACTGGGGTTCCGAGCCTTGGAAGATAAACCGCTACAACTTATTCGTGTTTTAGTTTTAAACTTCATTCCTGGCACACAGTAGATATTCGATAAGTATGTGTTGAAATAAGTGAATAAGTGATTGATAAATAACATTGGTTTTAAATTCACAACTCCAAATTGATTCGTCAGCTCTCTGTTAAAAACAAATACAGCAGACAGGAAATGTTTTTCTTTCTCAGACATCGTGAACTTTGAAGGACTGTTTATTTCAGGTTTCTGTCTCCACCCAGCTTTAGTCTGCTTCTCCTAGAACACAAGTCGGTTTCCTCTGGGGTTCCTGATTCCGTTCCTTAGCAGGGGGTGAGTATGGAGGCCCAGAGCCCTTCACAGAGACAGCTTCTGGTGCTGCTCCCAGAGAAGGCCCTACCAGACCATGATGTCATGACCCTAATAATTATTAGCAAAACCATGGCACAAAACACACATATATGTGGAGATTGAATAACACCTATTAAATGAAGAATGGATCCAAGAAGACATGAGAACAGTAATTAAGGAATTCTTGGAAGAGAATGAGAATGAACACACAACATATTAAAACCTCTGGGATAGCATGAAAGCATTCTTAAAAAAGAGGAAAATTTATTGCACTGAGTGTCCACTTTAAGAATCAGGAGAGATCCTTAACAAATAAGCTTATGCTCCAACTCAAATCTCTACAAAAGGAAGAACAGTCTAATCCAAAAGCCAGCAGAAGACAGGAAATAATTAAGATCAAAGCTGAAATCAATGAAATTGAGAACAACAAAAATAATAGAAAGAATCAACAAAACAAAGAGCTCGTTTTTTGAAAAAATAAAATTGACAGACCCTACATAATCTAACTAAAAGAAGTAGAGAATCAAAGCAAATCAACAAAATCACCAACAAAAAGGGGGTGATCACCACTGACCCCCTTGAAATCAAACAGATTATCAGAATATATTTTGAAAAACTATACTCCTCTAAATCAGATAATCTGGATGACATGGACAAATCTCTAGACACGTACAACATCCCCAAATTGACAAAGGATGAAATTGAAATCCTAAACAGCCCAATAACAGGCACCAAAATCTATACAGCATTTAAAAGTCTTCCAAAGAAGAAAAGTTCAGAACCTGATGGATTCTCTGCAGAGTTTTACTACACCTTTGAAGAAGAGCTAACACCTCTCCTTATGAAGATTCCAGAAATTGAAAAGGAAGGAACATTCCCAAACACCTTTTATGAAGCAACCATAACTCTGATATCAAAACAAAGACATATCAAAAAAAGAAAACTACACTCCAATATCCCTCATAAATATTGATGCAAAAATCCTTAACAAGGTTCTTGCAAACCGCATTCAAAAACACATCAAGAAAATAATTCATCATGATCAAGTGGGCTTCATTCCTGATATGCAAGGCTGGTTCAACATACACAAATCAATACATGTAATTAATCACTTAAACAGAATAAAGGACAAAAACCATATGATCATCTCAATAGATGCAGAAAAGGCCTTTGATAAAATCCAGCACCCATTTATGCTCAAAACTCTAGACAAAATAGGGATCAAAGGAACTTATCATAACTTTCTAAAGGCCATATATGCCAAACCCTCAGCTAGTATAATACTAAGTGGAGAAAGATTGAAAGCATTTCCAGTGAACTCGGGAACAAGACAAGGCTGCCCACTCTCACCACTTTTATTCAATAGAGTCCTCGAGACCCTGGCTGGAGCAATCAGGCAGAAGAAGGAAATCAAAGGGATAAGAATAGGAAGGGAAGAAGTCATACTATCCCTTTTTGCTGATGACATGATGCTATATCTGGAAGATCCAAAAAACTCCACCAGAAAACTGATAGAGCTTATAAACAGATTTAGCAAAGTAGCAGGCTACAAGATCAACACCCATAAACCAATAGCTTTCCTGTATGCCAACAAGAATAGGGAAGAAAAAGAAATTAGGAAATTGGTCCCATTCACAATATCCTCTAAAATAATATAATACTTGGGAATTAATCTAACAATAGAAGTAAAAGACCTCTACAATGAAAATTATCAAACACTGAAAACAGAAACTGCAGAAGACCTGAGAAGATAGAAAGATGTTCCATGCTCTCAGTTATGCAGAATTAATATAATTAAAATGGCCATTCTGCCAAAAGCTGTACAGATTCAATGCAATCCCCAACAAGATTCCAATGTCATTCTTTGTAGATATAGAAAAAGCAAATCTCAAATTCATTTGGAACAATAAGAAACCCAGAATAGCCAAAACATTACTAAGCAAGAAAGATGAAACGAGTGATTTTGCAATTCCAGATCTAAAACTATACTATCGAGCTGCATTGTTAAAAACAGCACAGTATTGGCATCAAAATAGGAATGAAAACCAATGGAATGGAACAGAAGACTCTGAGACAAAGCCCCAAATCTCTAAACATCTAATCTTTGACAAAGGGGGCCAAAATATAATATGGAGGAGAGACAGTCTATTCAACAAACGGTGCTGGAAAAACTGGACATCCACTTGCAGAAAATTGAAATTAGATCCTTTTCTCTCACCTTGGACAAAAATCAATTAATTCTAAATGGATCAAGGAATTAGGAATTAAGCCAGCTACCATACATTTGCTAGAGGAAAAAAACTCCAGCATATGGGAGTTGGTAATGACTTACTAAACAAGACTCCTGAAGTGAAAGAATTACAGTCTAAACTCAATGAGTGGGATGCCATTAAACTAAAAAGTTTCTGTACAGTCAAGGAAATAGTCAAAACAGTCAAGAGACAATCTACAGAATGGGAGAGAATCATGGCCTGTGATCCCTCTGACAGGTGACTAATATCCAAAATTTATATAGAAATCAAAAAACTCAATAACAAAAACACAAATAATCCAATCAATAAATGGGACAGAGAACTAAACAGAAAATTCTCAACAGATGACATTGAGCAAGCCAATGAATACATGAGAAAATGTTCTAAATCACTAGCAATCAAATAAATTCAAATCAAAACTACCTTAAGATTTCACCTCACTCCAGTCAGACTGGCAAAGATGAACAATACGAATAATAACAAATGTTGGAGGAATTGTGGGGTGATAGGAACACTAGCACACTGTTGGTGGATTTGCAGACTGGTCCAGCCACTCTGGAAAGAATGTGGCATCTCCTCAAAAAATTAGGGTTCCATCCCCCATATGATCCAGCTATCCCTCTTCTGGGTATTTTCCCAGAGGAGTTAGAATCAGAACATTACAGCAACACAGCAATATCCATGTTCATAGCAGCTCAATTTACAATAGCTAAATTATGGAACCAACTCAGATGCCCCTCACTGGATGAATGGATCCAAAAGCTCTGGTATATATACACAATGGAGTTCTACTCAGCTATTAGAAACAATGACATTGCACCTACTGAAGGTAAATGGATGGCACTGGAAGAAGCCATGCTGAGCAAAGTTAGCCAAACCCAGAGAGTCAAGGGCTGAATGGTGTCCCTCGATTGTGGAGGCTGGACCTAAACCCAGGCTCAGGAGTAAAGTAGACAGACTCATGTATTAGATCCATAGAATAAAAATGCAAAATGTTAATATTTATGAGATACAGTTGCAAGATACTTCAAAAGATATTTGAACAAGCTATGCTGCATACCTGTACAAAAACGTAAATGTTTAATCCCATTGTCAAATATTTTGAAGAATAACAAGTGATGATAGGAAGGGAGGAGAAGGGGAAATGTTGGAATTGAAATAAAGCAAGGTACATTCCAAGCAGTTATAAATGTCGCTATATATACTATAATATATATATATATATAAATGTATACATATATACATTATATTCTTCATATTTATAAGAATTATGTCACTGTATTTGGGTTTTTTAAGAATAATATAGGACCTAGAAGAAAGGCAAGGGATCAGGGGACGGGAAGAGGAGGTAGAGGGATGTGGGGGCGGATATTGAACAAATTGTATTGCTGAATTGTGTGCATCTAGGCATATGTGACAACTAATCCCAACATTATATAAAACTATAATGCACTAATAAAAATAAATTTAAAAAAATAAAGGAGAGAGGCAGCATGGTTTCTGGCTCCAGCTTGGCTCAGAGACAGTTGAGGCAACAGAATGTTCTAGGTGGCTTCCCTGTACTGTTGTGTGCCAGCTCCTGATCAGGCAGCTTTAAAGGCCACCTTGAACCAGGGAAGATGAGGCATGGAAAGCAGAAAGTGCTCAGAGCCCAGAGCTCTGTAGTTTTGTGCACATAACTTAATCACTTGAACTTGTTTCCTCTCCTGTAATATGAAGATAATAAAACTTACTTTGCAAGGAGAGCAGTGTGCTCAGTATGTGTAGATATGATTATCTAACAACATTTAACAATAGCAACCAAGGTCTGAGCTCTTGATAGGAAATAAGCATTATGAAAAATGCTTTGCATCATTCTTTCATTTCACTCTCTAAATAAACCTATGAGATAGCAGGATTGAACTGCATTATCCCTTTATAGATGAAGAAAGGAAGCTAGGAAATGTCACAACTTTTAGCCAAAGTCACATAGCTTGTAAGTAGTGGAGGCTGACTTCAGCCATGCTGGTAATGTATCCACTGGGGATGGCAGGAGACCCAACTGTATCAGCTGTCAATTTCCATGGTGTAAATACTCCCAGCATGGCTGATTGCTAGTTACTAGTAGTTTAACAATCAGCTTGCAGAATTCCTGAATATTAAACACCTGACCACAAGAGCCTATACATGCTGTCTCCTGTCTACACTGCTCTGAACCCGTGGCTCACTCTGAAGCCCGTTCTGCTGAACGGTACAGTCTCCTGCCTTCCCCTCAACCTAACACAGTGGCACATCATCAGTGTTTTGTAGTCATCTGCCAAGCAGAAAAAGAGGGAGGATTCTGCACTCAAAGAGCACACCAAGCTCCTCTCAGGAATGCTGTTCTCCAGGACACCACAGACCTGCACACCTGATGCACAGCCAAGCTCCACTGGGCTCTTCTGAAAACTTGCAAAGTCACTGTGACTGCAATATTATGTGATTTGCTGTCATTTTTATGGTTGGATCTGTTGAATAAAAATTATAAGAAACTGCATTTTGAAATAATCTCCTACTCTCAGCCTCAACAGATTAGACTAAAAATCAGAATGAAGTCACTTGGGCTAAAGTTCCACCAAACCAAAATGAAGTTATTATCTGACCTTCCTAAAACAATGGTAGAGAAACAATAGTCATGGTATTGTAACTAAGTTCCCTTTGCTTTTTCCCTTACAAAAGAAAAGTAATCTGTAGTAGCTTGATGTTGACCAATCACTTATTTCTCCTTGACTCCACCTTACAAGGAAAGTAACTTTTAAAGGACCAATCTGCTTTGTTCTTGTCTATTTGTTTGTTTTGTTTTCTTCCATCTTTTCCTGGCTATAAAACTACCTGTTCAACTCAGTCTATCACAACAGTTTTGCCATTTCATGTAATCCAGCGTTGCCCAGTTCTAAACTGCAAATAAATGCAGTTAAAACCTTTAAACTAAATTTGAGATAATTTTGTCTTTGACATATCAAACTATATCAGATTGAATGTGGCACATATCCTCTTCCCAATGCCCCATAGAAGTCCTTTCTCTTTTTTCTTTTTTTTTTCCTTTTTTAAAATTTTATTGAGGGAGTTGTGTTGTTGTACAATCATAAATGAATATGTCAGAACAATATGATATGCCCCGATCCTAATCCAGAATCACTCCCACATCACCCACATCCCCGTCTCTTGACTCTTCTATATTTCCCCCATAGAGATATAAGTATATTTAAATATGTAAAATGTTGTGCATTTTCCAGAATTAAATGATGGCATAAGTATTATTTGTCTTTTGCTGGGAGTAAAGAGTAAGCTACATTGTTGAGTCCCCCCTAGATCCCTCCCTATTATCTCTTCCTCTCCCCTCCCTCCCACCTCTTCCCTCTGCCTGCCTGCGTATCTATGTAAAGGCCTTTTTCTGACCAGCCTTTTGTACCACCTCTAGTGTTATTTCTCACTCCCTCCCCCAGCATGCACTCTTGTCCCAAACCTGAAGATGTGCAGTTGCCCACACATAGCACGGTGTTTGATTTTTTGAGTCATGTATTTACTAACTCCTTACTGTGTCTCCCCTTATTAGCAGACAGGGCAATGCCATTGGGAAATTTGTTTCTCTTATGTATGGTGGTATTGCCAGCATTTGGAATGATTCCTCAACATCTGCAAGGCACTTTTGTTCAGATTTGTTGAATGGATGAATGAAGAGTGAATGAATACCTCAGGGCCTTTGCACAAGCTAAGATTTTTTTTTAATTTAAATGTCCTTCCCCACTGTCCTTTATGATTTAAATCTTATTTCTCTTCTAAAATTCAGTTTAAATACCAATTCTTCTGGGAAGTTATGCAATAATTTCCCTTTCCCCTCCCATCATCCACCCACATCCACCACCCACACTTCACACACACACACACACACACACACACACACACACATACATTGGGTTTATTTCTCTTCTGAGTTCTCATTATAGCTCATGCAGGACAGCCTAGTAAAGGGCTAGTAAGATTAATCTCTGCAAATGGATTGTGGAAACCACTTCCAAACCTGGCCCAAAAAATCTTTCTGTGCAACACTCCAGTTTCCTCTTTCTTCTCTCTGCTGACTACGGAGGATCCAGAAGAGAACTCTGAGGCTGTGGAGTTTGTCAGAGTCATGTGAAGATTGCCTGCCAACTCCTGTACTCAGTAACCCAGGGGAAACAGACATGTGGATACCATGCAGCAGGGCTCTGCGGGCTGTCCATTGCGGTGGTCGGCCTTCTCCATTTACACGCATACCTTTGCCAGATGCAGAGGACATTGTGGACCACGTGTCTGTCTCCCCCTTTGAAGTTCATGCTCCTCACGGCAGGAATTGTAAGTCACTCTACATTTCCAGGGCCTAGTTCAGGATCTGGCAAACAGCTGTATTATTTAAATGTCTGGCAACTGATGCTTGACTCCAGAAAACAATAAAAAGACAAAGCCCACCCTTGCATTTCTCCCTTCTCCCTAACTTTATCCTGTAAATTTCTATTCCATTTCCACTCTAGAGAATTTTTCACCTATGATGTTTGCCTGGGAACATTTGATCCTCTTCCTCTCTACTGAAAGACCCCACCCTGCCCAACACCTCTATCTTGGGGGATTTATTACCAGGCTGTTCAACATTCAACCTCTACCTAAAGAGCTCATTGATAAGAATTGCTTGTGAAAGAGCAATCTATACCTGTAGTTAGTTCTACCCTTCCCTGAAGTGTTTTGTGTTTTATTTAAATAATGCTTCTTCTTGTTAAAAAATTACATAAATGGTGCCTAATTTCTCCTTTCTAAACTGAACTAATCATTACTGAATTTGACTTAGGTGATTTTGTACTAATGAGACCAACATATTTCATTGATATCCTGAAAATCCTAGGTGGGAGTTAATTACATTTCTGAAACAAAGAGTAAAACCTAAATGGAATCTGGAATGTACCACTCCAAGCTAGTATTCAAATTCACTTGCATTGTCTCAGTCCATTTTGTGATGCTGTGACAGTATGTCTGGGTAATTCATACAGAATAGAAATTTATTTCTCATAGTTCTGGAGCCTGGGAATTCCAACATTAAAGCACAGGCAGGTGAAAGCCCCGGCTCTCTGCTTCCAAGATGGTGCTGCCAGCACTGTATCCTCTGAAGCAAGGGGACACCATATCCTCACAGGGCAGAGGAGAAAAGAGAGAACCACCACACAAGCCCTTCTTAAAGCAGCATTTTATATACCTGCCCAAAAGCCACACCTCCCAACACTGTGCACTGAGGATTAAATGCCCAGCACATGAACTTGGGAGGATGCATTCAGATCATAACACATTCCCAACTCCCTTTGAAGACTTCATCAGAATGGCCCTTACTGTCCCTATATCTACCACCCTTCTGTTCATGTTTATTCATGTTCTCTAGGGTAATAGAAACTTTCTCTCCTCCTCTCTTCTTTTCTTTCTAGCCCTTGCCAGAATTACCTTTAAAAGTCCATCCCTTCACAGGGATGGAGAGGTGGCTCAGCAGTTAGAGTGCTTTCCTGGCATGTGTGAGGATCTAGGTTTGAGCCCCAGCACCACATACACAACTAAGTGCTGGAAAAACAAAAACCAGATAAAAAATTAAATAAAATCAATTCTCTCTCTCAAAAAAAAAAGTCCTTTCATAGCAACATTTTTAGCATGCCCCTCGAAACCCATCCAGCCTCTACCCCTTAGCCAGGTTCAACCCTCAGTCCATTCCAAAGCCACTCCATATTTCTATTTGTTACAATGGCACTCCACTCCCAGTACCAATTTCCATTTCAGTTAGTTTGAGCTGCTATAACAAATCGCCATAGACTGGGTGGCATAAAACAGAAATTTCTTTCTCAAAATTATGCCAACTGAAAGCTCAAGATCAAAGCACCAGCAGGGCAGCGTCTGGTAAAGTGCTATTCCTGTTTCATTGAGTCCTCACCTGAGGAAGAGCAGAGAGAATCGGACTCCAGTGTCTGTTCTCGTGAGAATACTAATCCCATTCACGAGGGCGACACATATGAATTTACAGGCAAGGACGCAAACATTCAGCCCATAACACCGGTACATATGCAGAAGGGTTTACATAATAAGCCATCTATATTAGACAATATTTATCACTAGCTGAGAAAATAAATCTGGCTTCTGTGGACTATACTCCTTCAAAGCAACTGCTTTTTAAAGAATTGATTAACTTGCGCATTTTAAATTCACTGATATGTCTTGATTGCCTCTGAACAAATATGAAAGGGAGAGGAATGACAAGTTCTTCAACCGGGAAAAAAAGAGAAAAACAAATCAGTTACTCCTGAGGGGCATCTTACATGTCAGTTCAAACTGTGCGGCTTGATTGATGTAAATCTTTTCATCACCCTTCAAGTGCTATCAACAGATATTTACTTCTCCACCCCACACTCCAGTATAACCGTTCTGTTTGGGAAAAGGCATAATTATTTCAGCAATTAAGCCTACCAAATATTAAAAGTGACTAACAAGACAGCCACATGGAAATTGGATTTTTGAAGTCTTTCAGATGGAACGACTTGGTTAAAAAAAAAACACTGGAGAGAAAAATTGAAAAAGATAAAAGAAACAAGACAAAGCATCATAAAGAAGCCTGAGACACAAGCCAAGGTGGCTTCTCAGACCACAGAGAACAGGGACAGGGGAGGAACCTGCTGGCCGGAGGAGCTGATGGTCCCCTCGCTTGTTACCAGTTCGTTTTTCCGTTAAACTTTTGAGGGCCCTGAAAAATCAACACTGATACAGTCCATGAGACAGTTCAACAAATAATCACAATTTTTTTTCAACACATTCAAAAATTGTTTAAGATTGCTGCTGGCACCACTCACATCTAGCTCCTGTTTCTACCTTTCTGTGTGGTTACATCTCAATGTTTTCCTATTTTAAAAGGCAGCAGAGACTCCCCCAAAACTCCCCTGCAAGGTTTGCTTGATTAATTCTTTTTGCTCCCCCTGTGCTCAGGGATCTTGAGAAATCTGGCAAGGCCAGCTCACCATTCGCTAATGCCGTGACCTAGATTGGGTCTGTTTCATTTAATAAACAGGGAGAGTTTTAGCCGCAGGCTGTCAATACATCTAAGGCTGCAGTGGGCCCGCAGTTTGTTTATGAGGGATGCTTTTGCCTGGAGTAAAACATAGGCATCAACTGTTGATTTCTTCCAAGTTCACAGAATTGGGCTAAGATCTGGGCAAGTTTTTTATACACTTCAAAAATGTTCACACAAGCATGATCTCTGTGTCTTTACATACTCAGGAAAATTTGTAAATTTCTTCCCTCCATAAACTTGGCAGCCCCTGTCTCCTGCTGATGACTAAGGGGAAGGAAAAGAGATTATGCCAAGATAGCTCTCAATAAATCAACCTTGGTTTAGTGAATCATTTCCAAATCTCTTTGATTCATTTTGATAATATAGATAGGGGACAGACGTGAGTGGTGGAAAAATGAGGTTAAGGGAGTAGTTCTACAAACCAGGCCCATTGTACTGACCCCCCGCATTCTTTCTCTTTTAAAAAGCAATTTAGGCTCTTGCTCTCTCTCACTGTCCCTTTTTCTTTAAAAAATAAAAATAAAAATAAAGCAATTGAGAGGTTAGAGAGGTGGCTCAGCAGTACAGCGCTTTGCCTGGCATGCACAAGGACCCAGGTTCAATCCCCAGCACCACACATACAACTAAGTGGAAGGAAAAAAAAAGATGAAAAAATAATTTTAAAAAAGTATCTCTCTCTCTTAAAAAAAATAAATAAATAAAGTAATTTACCTGCAGCCCTGAGTGGCTTAAGTCCACAGGATAGGTTACAATCCTCAGCAAATTACCTGTTATGTGCAGGAGAAATGCAGGCCCTAAATGCCATAAAAAGAAAACAAGCTACTCTGCAGGAGAGGACTTTTGTGACCCCTTACACAGATCAGATCCCAGAACTCAGAGAAACAAGGATGAGTCCCCATAAATATAAAATCTGTGCATGGGCCAAAGTAACCTAGAGTTGTCATATGCGGTGGGGACTTGAAAGTCTGATGTCAGTCTGCTCAGACAAGAGCCAAGAGGTGGGCCTGGGCAGGGCTCTCTGGAAACTTCCCTGAGACCCCCAGTGAAACTGGAAGGCAGGAGGAGTGGACTCCCTCCCCGCTCTGAAAGGACCTGCTCTCTCCCTTCAAAGTGTCCCCCTTCCTCCTTTTCTATCCCTTCTAATAAACTGTTACTCTGCGCAACATGCCTGGCTTTGACCGACTTAACTCTTTGCTTGATTTTATGTTTGCTCCTACTTAGAAGCCTGGAAGATTCATTCATAATAACCACAATATACATTAATGCCAACCATTTCGGTTTTTCCCCTATATTAGACTTCATGATTTCCATACTAAATATTTCATGGGTAATCTTACATTTTCCAAGCAAGTTTTTCTCTCCATTGGACTTTCTACCCCAAATTACAAGTTATTCCCATATTGCATTTTTTTTCTGGCTGTCTTTCCTATCTTTTGTATTCCATCCAATTTCTTGGTAACCTTTGTGGATTACTTGAAATCTTTTATGTATGCTATTAATGCTATTTCAGCAATATCAATTGTTATTTGTTGCTAGTTTATTTGGTGACTTTTTCATTTTCTTTCTTAGCTCTGCAATTTCCTTTGTAATTTCATTCTGAAATGACAAATATGAAATTCACATTTTTTACCAAATTAGTCAACATCCTGGGACACTTGCAGGGTGATAACCTTGCATGACTAGAGCTTGTTTTAAATTTGTGTTCATTTCCTCAATGGCTTTACTGGTTTTCCCTTTCTTCTCATGCAGAAAATGCCGACTGCCTTTCAGTATTCATTCTCCCTATCTCTAAATAGCTGAAGCCTAATTTTAAGCACATGGCTGCTTGAATTAATGCTTACTTTTCCAGTCCCCTTTGAAAGGAGGTATGGTTATGAGGATATGTTTTGACGATCTTGATATTATTAGAAATGTTTCTAACTAAAGTGAAGTATCATTTAGACGTGGAGAACACCCTTTTTTCTCCTGCTTTTTTTTTATTTTTTGAAATGTGGATACAAAGCTGGAACTTGAATGGTCATTTTGGGGCTGTGACCACATGTTTAT
>PVKS010042558.1:0-15359 GCA_004027875.1 Aplodontia rufa | reverse complement strand
AGCCTTCGAGGGTAAATGGATGGTTATGGAAGAGATCATGATGAGTAAAATCAGCTTAACCCAGAGATCTAAGGGTTGATTGTCTCCACTCATCTGTGGAGGTGGGGACTAGACCCTGGACAATGAGAAAGTTGGTCTAGAAACATGAGTTAAATTCAGATAAGATGTAATGCTTTACAATCTAATACTATTTTTAGAGCTATAATGGGAAGGGGAAGGGAGGGATAAGGGAGGGTAATTGGGGGGGGCACTCCTGGGGATAGTTGCAATGTCCAGAATATATACACATCTTATACACATTTTATATTGTTTTGTTAAAATCTTGTAAGGTTGCTCAAAAATAAAAAAATTAAAAATAAATAAATAAATGCTCACTCCTGAGTTCAATCTCCAGTACAAAATAAAATAAAATTCTACTGTTTGAAACTGTAAAAGAACAAAGGAGATTTCAAGAACAAAAAGAAGGTTGACTTATGTGATTGCAATGAAGTGATTTTATTTTCTGGATTCAGTCTGAAATTTGGGTAAAAGTCTCTTTTGGTCTCATAGTTATACAAAGAAAAGACAGATCTGGTTCAATAATACCACCAAGTCCTCCAAATTCAGACAGTTTATGTCCTACACACACACACCACACCAAAATATTAATAACCAGAAACATAAAAAATGGGTATCCTAGAGAAACACTGGCAGTGAAAACAGCAAGGCAAACACCATTGGCCTGTGCTAGCATATGGGGACATGCCAACACAGGCAGGAAAGGATTTGTCATGGGAAAGAGGACCTCACCTCATTACAACTCTCTACATGTGTACCAATACCGAAAGACGTAGAAATAAGGGTCTCGAATGGCTGCTTGACTTTGACAATGCCAACAAGGGAAGTTTCCTTTTACAATGCCACAGGACATTGAAGGCCTAGCCTTTGTGCAAAGGAGGAACCCAGAGCTGTATCAGCTTGTTCTTTTGTTAAATTGACTAAAGAACAGTGTGTAGCGAAGCTACCAAAAGGGGGAGGAAATGAGCCACCAATGCCAGCCTTCTCAAGCAGTCCTTGTTCTATTTCTGAGCTACAATCACCAAGGGAAAAAGAAAGAAAATTCAGAGAATTTTTAAAGAATTACTAGCAAGTAGATATTTACTCTTTGGCTATAGGAGAAAATGTTGTATGTTGTGAAATTCCAGAAAGTAATATACAGCAAAATATTTATAACATAGCTTGACTTCATATTTGATTTTTCAACATTGTCCCATATCATTAATAAACATCAGTTTTAGTGGCAGTAATGGTTGCATCATATTTCATTTTATGAAATAGATATTTTGGTAAGTAACATATTTAGTATTTTTCCTTTTGAGAAATTTATCAAGACTCTGATTTCTGAATGAACAATTTAAAGCTTTTGATAGATGTCACTGAATTAAAAACCTTATTTTTATTAATAACAAAATGTTTTATCCAATAGCTTATTCATTTTTTTGAGAGAGACAGTGAGAGAGAGAGAATCAATTTTATTTAGTTTTTCATGTGGTTTTCATTGCTCCAACCCTTAGTTGAGTCCTCACGCATGCCAGGCAAGTGCCATAATTGCTGAGCCACTGCTCCAGCCCCTTTTGTTATATCCCTTTTAAAGGAGAGCCCATTATCAGTGATGTAGGGTTTTTGAGATGAGGCTAGATTCTCTGCTCACGCTGGTGAATAAATGGAGTTTGGGCCGACTACAGATTCCAGCAGCCAAAATAGCCCATTTCTAGTGTTTATAGCTATTCCCAGTTAAAACTGGGAATTTGGGCTGGCTGCAGATTTCTGAAGCCAAAATAGTCTTAGTGAGGCAGCGATATAGAAGGAACGAGTGGGGGGGGCAAGGTGGAGTTTACTGGGTTTTTTGGTAGATGGGGATTAAGCTAAGTTTCTCAGTAACGTGGGAATCCTCTGATAAGGGCCAGAAACAATAGGTTCAGATAAGGGTCTCAATGTGTAGATTCAGTGAGTAGGTGCTTTAGACACATGAGTAGAGTTGCTAGGAACACATTTAATTTTTATAATGGCACAGGTGTCCCATTGAGTTGGGAAATGCCATCTGATTTCTATAAGGTGGCTTTTTAATTATTAAAACTAAGCAATCATACCAGTGAAAAACAGATTGAGTTTACTCATATGAGGTTAGGGAAATTTATGAATCTAAAACTGACTTAGACCAAACTTGTGACTCTGGTAGTGTCTGCTGTAACCCTTTCTTTATAATCTCCCAGTTTTATTTACCTAAGGGAGAAAAGAGACACGTGTGTATTTTTAGTTCAGTGTCTTTCCTTTTAAATGACCATGTATGGGCTGTGTTTTGGTTATACCTCTCCTGCCAGGTGATTAAGACCAAGTAGGTTAAAAATGACTTTTTTGACTATCTATTCAGGTCAGCTGAGTTTCCTCAGGGACCTGTGAGAGCCTCTTGGCTCCTTTAGCCTTCCTCTATCAGTGGTGCCATCTGCCTGGATGATCAAGGTCTTGCTGATGGTTAAGTTGCTTCCCTTTCCAATGACTATCCTCTTTGCAGACTGTGTACCAGTTGGCTGACAAGTCCCATTGTCCCCTGAATTTTGGGTGCCCAAACGGTAAGGGCCAAAATATTGATTTTTTTTCCTTAACCCTTTAACTTCGTTAACTTTGATATTCTGACAGGCCAGTTTCACCAGTCTTAAAATGGGAGCAGTGGGCTTTAATTTTAATGTGTACAGTTTTATAGTCACCCCTTTTATTTAATTAGGGTAACAGTGCTTGAAGTTAGTATTATCTCTTATTTGCTCTATAGGTGATGACGTGTCTTAATTCAGGTTTTTCTGTTAGAAGTAGTACTTCTGAAGAACACTAATAGGCAACAGTTTTAAAGTTTTATAAGGAAAATACAAAATGGAATTAATAATTAATTCTACTTTGGAACCATAAGGTGAGAGGCTGAGTCTTAGATCAGGTGAGGTGGAGCTCTTGACAAATATTAAGTGTTTTATTTCTGAAGCTGATTTTTGCCTCTTAAAAGTATCACCCTACAAAGTTCTCATGTATTATTTCTGGAAACTACCTGAATATATATTTAGGAAACAGTGTTAATGATCAAAAAAAGACTTAGTCAAAGCAAAAAGACATAAGTCAGGCTTTTATATGGCCGTGTGGCCCTTCTATGTCAGATACTATATATAAAAGAGAACACTTATTGGTTGTCTGGCCTATAAACCTACATAAACTTTTTTTTTTTTTTTTAAGAGAGAGGGACAGTGAGAGACAGAGAAAGAGAGAAACAACTTTATTTAGTTTTTTCACATGGCCTTAGTTGCTCCAACACTCAGTTGTGTACGTGGTGCTGGGGTTTGAACCCGAGTCCTTGTGCTTGCCAGGCAAGCGCCGAAACCGCTGAGCCACAGTTCCATCCCCCTATGTAAACTTATTTACACAAAGCTTGAACACTTTGACCTTAAAAGAAATCTAAAATGACTTTAACTGATTGTGCCAATTGTATTCAACTTAATATAACTTAATCACAGATTTTCCAGAAATAAAACAATTTTAAACTCCTTTTACCATTTACGAACAATTTATATAAAAACACATAAAAGACTCAAATAGTGTTTCTTGAGATAAGCAGAATACATTTAGATATTGTCTCTCCTTCACTTCCAGTTTTACTGAGAATCCCAGATAAGTTTTCAGAGTCCCACCTAGGTTCACCTTGACATTTGATTGACAGCAAGATGACATCAGACTTTCAAGTCCTTACTGCCAAGCAATTCTAGGTCACTTTGGCCCAGGCTAACTGGTTCTAATTGGATTCTGGTTAGGGGGGACTGTCTAATTTCCCTGGGTCTGGTCTCAAAAATCTTCTCCTTCAGGATAATTTGGGTTCCTCCTATTAACATTATTTTAGTGAGCCTGCATTACCTCTGCAGGTAACAGGTACTTTGCTGAGGAATGTGACATAGTCTGCTCATGAAGATCAGGCAGGCTCCCCCGCAGATAAATTCTTTTTGAAAAAGAAAGCATGTGGGGTCAGCACAATGGGCCCATTTGATAGAACTATTCTCTTATTCCAGTGTTCTCCACATTTACATCTGTCTGTCCCCTAACATGGAGGAGGTTGCTACAAGACAGAGAAAGAGAAAGGGGGCACTCACTTACTGGTAGATTGACAGGTAGGACTCTGATTTAGGAGTGATAAGAAGTAATCTTAGCCTGTTGTCTAAGGAGCTGCTGAGGTCCTTTAACTTCCGGTGAGAAGCCATGAAAGGAGATTAAAGTGGAGGTGGAGGTGGAGCTTCCATGTGCGATCAATTGGCTTTCAGCCATTTCTTGAGACCCCCACATTTCAATAAAAATTAGTCCTGACCAGAGAATCGGGGTGCTACTAAGAGAGACCTCAGTTTCTTGATTGAATGGATTGCCATGAAAGGAAACTGAAGATCAGATTAACATTCGTTTACTAAGGCATAGACCAACTGATAAGTTTTATTCCCAAAAGCCTTTACCCTGAGTCTTGGGTCTGGCATTTTTTATAGTGTTTTTGGTAGATAGTATTTTTATAGATAGTATTTTTGATAGGTCCTGATATTTTTGATAAAGTTCATAAAATGGAGTAGAGAACTCCTGGAAGAAAAGTGATAGAGCAGTTGTTCATTTTACTCATGCTTCCAAATATCTCAGGTAAATCCCTGTAAATGTAACATAGCACAGTTGGGTGGGTTGTTTTGTAAATTGGAGGAATGAAATTCATGGACACAAGGTCAGAGAGAGCAAAGTAACAGGATTTAGATTAATAGAAAGGAAGCAGAATTCCCAAGGAGGGAGGGGTCCCTGTTGGAGACTAAGCCCAACTTGAAGCCAGAGAAAAGAATTGGTGGTAAACAACTCTAAGAGGCCCAGCTGGCTTGTACTTAGCAAACTGCCTGACCGCATGACTAAGCTATTTGGCTGCTCATTTGTTACAATTGGTTGAATGTGTTTGCACTGTATCCCTATTGGTTGTTGTAACAGATATATACTGGGCATACGGAGAGAGAAAATATAGATGACTCTAGTAGATGACACTGGTGAGAGGAGACCTTCCCATGCAGCGGCAGAAATGAGACAGAGTAGTAGCCACTAGTCAGAGAAGCAGCAGCAGAGGTAGAAGAAGAAAACCTAACATGCAGGCAGTAAGAGAGGAAGAAAAGCCTCGGCGGTAGAAATAGGGACTCTAGTGCGGCAGTAGAAACAGAGACTCTAAAGAGAGACAATGTGAATAGCCTTGACTCTAAATGTAATGTTTTAAGGCCTTGCCTCTAAAAGAGAGAAGGTGGAGAAGGAAGCGCTTGGAGGCCTTTAGCTGCGGTAGAGGGAGAAATGAAGCGCTTGGAGAACTCAGGGCCAGTGGGTCTACTTCATTCCCAGTCAACTGCCGAATGAGAGCCGTCAGGTTCCTGCCGGCTGGAACCGAACAGGTCCCGAGAGGGATCACTTGAGGTGTTTATCTTTGGAGAAGAAATTGAAAAGTTGAGCAGTTTGGGCAGAGAGAAGATCTGGAGTAGAGGCTCCAGGCCTGGACATAAGGAACCTCGGACCATTTGCCATTGCAGTGGAGAGTTTTTAAGATCTCTGAGATTTGGGGAGTTGAAAGTGCCATTTTTAGGCCAGTGACTGTTATTGTCCAGCTTATATTGGGGCCAAACAATATTACAGAAGAACACCAGTCTTTCAGGTTTGACTGTGTCTTGGAGACCCAGGGTTTAGATATGTTTGGGAAGGCACCCCAAGTGGTTATCTCTTGGAAGCTTTGGTGGGGATCTGGCCTGTGCTAGATGAGATGGATAGAGAGAAAGCCAGGAATCCAGAAGAGTCAGAGGGAGTCACTCACCTAGTAGGTTATGGTCTGTGATGGATGTGATGTCCAGCAATGTGAATGGTCCTTACTGGAGCTGCCAGAGAAGTGGTGGAGAGAGAACAGAGTAAGAGAGAGGCTGACCTGGTAGAGGTCAAAGGAAGGCCCAGAGGAGCCACCCTTGGTGGTGAGACAGTTTTAGGAGAGAGAGTAAAATGGCTAGGTAATCAGGACAGGATAAAGGGCCCCACCTAAGAGCTAGCTGGTAGACAGTGAGTGACAGGGCATACTTAGGGCCTTCATATGCAAATGACCATGAGGCTCAGCTGTGGGAGCAACTCCTTTGTCCCTGAGGCCAGAAAACTAAGAAATGGGGGTGGACACAGATGGGAACTTGGAAAGAATTGCTACCTGTTTTGCATAGATTTTAACCTATGACTTTGGTACTAAGTTTCAATGCCTGTTTTACATAGATTTCAACCAATGATGTAGATGCATTTCTCAACGCCTGCTTTGCATGAATGTTAATTATGTTCATACCCCCAAATCAATATAACCTCTGGCCTGACCTCCATTAGACATTACTCTGCTTCCAGGTGCCCCTCCACCTTGCAAAGTCTCTGCTCTTCTTCCTAAATAAATCCTACTCCTTTTACTCCCCCTTCCATGGTTGTCCATGGATTTTATTCTTCAAATTCATGAGACAAGAACCCAGAAGATTGGTGCTGAATTCCCGGGATGTATTTCCACCACTCCAAGAGCTGCAACACCCAGCTTTTAGCTGGAGAGCTGCTAACACTATTTCAGCTGCAGGTCTGCAGCCATCCCAAATTTCCAGTTTTAACTGGAAATGGCTGCAAACACTAGAAGAAACCAGCTACTTTGGCAATGGGGTTCTGTAGCCAGGCCCTCATCATTCACCAGTGGGAGCAGAGAATCCAGCCTCATCTCAAAAACCCTGCATCAGTGGGAATCTTGAAACATCAGTCCCGGTTCAGACCATTAGCCAATTTGTTGTAGGAAGTTAATAAGATCTGTTTTATGGATCAAAGGTCCTGAATTCCAAATTCAGGCTATTGAGTAATGGAGAGGTGTGACAAAGGTGACAAGAGAAAACAAAGCATCCTCTGTTTGCTCCTTGACACCCAGCAGCAGTGCAAAGAGCAGTGCACTTGTAAGGAGCAGGCGTCCCCAACTCCAATACCAAGGTTAGGACCCCAGGGTTCCAGTGGGAGTTTCTAGCAGGGTGCCTCTGTGAGAAACTTGACCAGTGTTGCAGGCAGGAACCAAGTGGAGAATGTGTCTGTGATCTGGAGGTCTGGGAGAGCAGCAAAAGTAAAGACAAGAAGGAAGTTTCCAGAGGACACCAATAAAGAGCTCAGAAAGACTTTTGCTCCATTGTGTAGCAATGAGGCTGCAAAAATCTCACCTGGGGAGGGGGTTGATTTCCGGGTCGCATTCCAGCCCTTAGATGTAGCGAACTTGGAAGGGGCTCTGAATCTCGGATCTTGCGTGAAAGGAAGTCAAAACGGAGAGATGAAGAATGAAGTAAAAGTGGTGGGAAGAGCCCTGCTTTCCCATCCCGGGTTTCAGCACCATTATGAAAAAAAGACAAAAAAACCCGAAGGAAATAAAGAGAGAGGAGTAATACAGGTTTATTCAGGAGAAACCTGTAGTGGGGGAACCCAGTGGAGTCTGAGCCACACCTGCTGCTTATAGCCTGGGACAGATATAGAGGGAATGAGGGGGGAGAGGGCCAAAGAGGAGTTTTCTGGTTAAACTGGGTTTTTTTGTTAGATGGGGATTAAGCTAAGTTTCTCGGTAGGGTGGGAATCCTCTGATAAGGGCCTGAGTATGTAGAGTCAGTGAGTAAGGGGTTTGCTGCCTGGCTGAGTGGCTTCTGGTAATTTCTATATCCATCAGTTTGGGTCTGAGCCTTAAGATTCATGTAAAGCAGGCTTTGAGAAAAGCACCAACATCGTTGGTTAACTCTATGTATAACAGGCATTGAAACTAAGTTCCAAAGTCATTGGTTAAAATCTATGCAAAACAGGTAGCAACTCTTACCTAGTTTCCCTCGGTGTCCACCCCGGATTCTTAGTTTTCTTGCTTCAGGAACAAAGAGTTGCTCCACAGGTGAGTCTCATTGTCATTTGCATATTGAAGGCCCTGAGCTTGCCCCTTAATGCCTCTCCTGGCTTCTAGGTGTGGGTGAATGAGGCCAGTGGTCCTGACTGCCCAGCCATTTTACTGTCTCTCCTAATCTGTCTCATTAATTACCCAATAGTCACACGATCAAAGAGGAGAAGGAATATTGGGTGAATCTGTTTGCCTTTAACTATACTTTATAGCCTTAAACACTTGTAATTTCTACTTATATAAACAGAATGTTCAACTTCATGTGGCTATCTGGAAAATGGCCTTTAAAATAATCCAGCTAATCTTATTACTTGTTTTCCTTGTTTTGTTCTGGGCTGTCAGGTTTGCCCTAGATATTTACTAAAAGCTAAAGAGTCCACTGACCCATGCAGTCTCTTAAGTCCCATGATCAATGGATTTTTAAAAAAAGTTCCTAAAATGAAGCACCTTTTCTCTTTTCCCACATCATCCTCAGCTTTTCAGTTTTTATAGCTATTTGAAAGCTCCACCTAAAGTCATTCTGGTTTGATACACAGCCAGTCCCCCAATAGGTTTTATTATAGTCATTCTTTAGTCAGAGAGACTCAAAGCTGGATCCTAACTCTTAAAGCTGAATATGTGTAACAGTCAACATGTGATCCAATTCAGCTTTAGTTTTTCAGCAGAAAGATGAAAAGACTATGAAAATTTTTTTCTAAATATCAGAACATCACTCCTCTTTGTTGCAATGATTCTCTTTTAAAGAACCTCAGTTGTTATTTATAAAATTGACCAAAAAAAAAAAAATCAGCCACCAAAAACAGTTCATGTGTTGAAGACTTGGTCCAGCAATGTCCATAGGTGGGGCTTTGGGGAAGTGATTGGATCACTAGGATACTAACCGAATAAGTGGATTAATCCACTTAATGGATTAATAATTTGAGTGGATTGGTGGCAGGAGGTGGAAATTTGTGGTGAGTGGGTCATTCATGGTTGGGGAAATCAGTCACCGAGTGTGCACCCCTGAGGACTATGTCTTGATCTTGACTTATCTTCTCCCCACCCCCCACCCTTTCTCCTTTCTCCTTTCTCTGTTCTACCTGGCAGAGCAGCTTTCCTCTGCCATGCTGTTCAGCCCTGATGTTTCTGCCTTGGAGTTGAATTGATCCTGAACAAAAACCTCTGAAGTTATGAGTCAAAATACATCCTTCCTCCTCTAAGTTGTTCATGTCAGAAATTTTTATGACAGTGATGAAAACTGACTAATATACATGGTACTGAACAGAAATCAATACACCTAACATTTCTGTAACTTTTTACTTTACAAAGTATAACATTCACAACAACTCAGTGAATTTGGTGTTATTGCCACCATCCAATGGATAAAGAAATTAGGAATTAGGAAGATTGCACTTGCTGCTGATATTTTGCTGCTGATAAGAAATAAGATTGTTAGGTAGTAGCTAGCAATGAGCATTGAAATGCTTGACAAGGCCTCAGGTTTAGTCTTGAAGTTTGCTGTAAGCTACAGCCAAGGCAGATAAGCTATGGAAAATATTAGTACACAAGTGTTGAGGGTGAATGAAGACAAGAGGGGAGGGAGAATGCCTCAAGAACAAAAGATCTATAAGACATCTCTTCACAGGCCCCATAAGAGTTGATATGAACCTAAAAACTACTGGCGCTAGGTGTCTCTTACTAGCTCAGAAGGGGGTTTTCCTTAATATCGCAGGTGCACTGAGGTAACTTTTGATGCTATAAACCCCAATGCCCACATTAACATACGATTGACTTGTAGATGAAGCCCTGAGAAATAGGATGGCCACCATGACAGTTCTGGAGAGGACCAACTAAGGTCAAAAACTCCACCTCCCGACATGAAGGAGGAGTTGAACACCTGATTGGAGAAGGCTGCTGAAGGAGGACCCCAATTTTCAAATCAATCATAAAACAGCAATAAATTTGGAGACAGCATTGTCCCCTTTGTCGATCTCTGCTCAGAGACGGCCCACTCTCTCTTGAGAGTGCTCTCTGCTTGAATCTTACCGTTTTTACTTTCACCTCTCTTTCACTTATAATAAAATTCTCTTGCATGACTTTTTGTGTCTGACTTTAAATCTTCTTTCATCAGAACACAAGAACCGAGGTTTGGATTTTCAGTTTCCTATTTTCCTGTGACAAGATCTGATACCAAATTCATGATTCTGAGTATTATGGCAAACTAAATGTGTAGAAGACCAGAATTGGAGTTTGGTCTGACCAAGAGTACATTTGTGACAGGTGCTGGATTTGTCTAGTCCTAGAGATGTTGATCATGCTAAGTGCAGAAGTTTGTGGACAAAGATATAACGGTGGGAACTCATAAGGTCTCCACTGGAATTTGGAGGACAGTGAGTGGAATAGCTTTTCTGGAGGGGAGGCTTCCGGTAAAGCTGGGATTATCAGATAAAGTGTTCATACTTTACTCAGTAAACTGATAGCTAATAAAAATTTTGGGACAAGGGAATAATGGCATTATGTCTTTGAATAACAGTAGGCTTCATTAAGGGTACACAAGTTGAAAGTATTCTTTATATATTTTTCATAAGTTACACTCAGGAACCTAAGTCTACCACCCTATGACAGAATAAATGTTCAAACCAATAATCTTAGAAACATGCTATTTATATCATTGAGTTGTCAAAATGCCTCACAGATGCTCAAGTTCCATTGGACAGTAGCTAGGAATATTGACTTTTTAATTATTTCTTTGCAGCAATACCCAGAAATTCAAATAAATTTTTATTTTATTTTTTTGGAAGCTTAAGTCATTGTTGGCTCTGTTAAATAATCTCTGTATTTAAGGACCTTCATAAGGACCAATCTTGCCTCTCAGAAATCTTGAGATGTCCAAGAAACTGGGGAGAAGCCTGACCCAGAAGAAATGAATAGTACCGCAGGGACAGCTGACTTGGGATGGGTATTGAAGACCTACCAAATAGGTCACACTTTCCAGACCAGAGCTGAAGTCATTATCTTCCATCTTGCCAAGAGGACATGATACTCCATTCATATTCTTTTTCAAAGAAATTTGAGTAGAACAATGGCAAATGCCTATAATCCAATCGACTTAGGTGACTAAGGCAGGAGGATCTCAAGTTTAAGACCAGCCTCAACAACTTGGTGAGATCCTCTCAAAAAGAAAAACAGTAAAAGGGCTGGGGATGCAGCTTGCAGCTCAGTGCCCCTAGATTCAATCCCCACTACATACAAAAAAAAAAAAAAAAAAAAAAACTTGGCTCCTCTTCTTAAATTGTTTATCAGTACAGTAAGCATAAAGGAGAACTTACAGATGTGAAGGAATTAGAAAAATTGCTTTTATGAATACTTTTGAATACTCCATCAATTACTTTTATTATAATATACAGAAGGAAATGTACCAGGATAAGATTAGTAATCTGAAAATGTTTTTAGTGCTTAAATAATCAGAAATAAACACTTTCAGTTATTCCCTTCCTTCCAGTCTGATTTTTTTTTTTTTAAAGAGAGAAACAACTTTATTTAGTTTTTCACATGGCTTTAGTTACTCCAACACTTAGTTGTGTATGTGGTGCTGGGGTTTGAACCTGGGTCCTCATGCTTGCCAAGCAAGCCCCGAAACCGCTGAGCCACCGCTCCAGCCCCCCAGTCTGATTTCTTATTTCTTAATATTTTAAGAACACTTTTTTTCTTGTGTGGATCTTGACTAGTTTGGTATAATTGATATCCACATGTCTGAGTTCATTTTGTGCTTCTTTAACAAAATCATAGACTAGGTAATTTATAAACAATAGAAAATTATTTTTCAAAGATCTGGAAGCTGGAAAGTCCAATATCAATATCCAGTTTCTGGCAAGGGCCTTCTTGCTACATCATTCCAGCAAGAAGGTGAAAAGTGGAAGGGCAAGGGAGAGTAAGAGCAAGGGAGAAGGGGGTGAAACTCACCCTTCTATCAAGAATCCATTCCTGAGACAAAACCCCACTCCTCTGATGGCATTTATGCATTCATAAGAGCAGAATCCTCATGACCTAATCATTTCTTAAAGGTCCCCCATCTCAACACATGAACTTGGGAGAACATATTGAAACCCATAGCATGCTGGATTGCGATTATAATTTCTATAGCACCACTTGATTCCCATCGTTAAAACACAGGCATCACTGCAGCAAGTCAACCTACATTTATGAAGCCCCTGTGGACACTACCACCCTTAAACTTCAAGACCTAAAACTGGTTATAAAGCCAGGTCTGGTGACACAACTGTAATCCCAGAGACTCAGGAGGCTGAGGCAAGAGGATGGCAAGTTCAAAGCCAGCCTCAGCAACTTAGTGAGGCCCTGCTTAAAATATTAAAAGGGTTGGTGATGAGGCTAGATCCGTAACTCAGCAGTTACAGCCCCAGCACCACATACACAAAGTGTCCAAGGAACGAAAGTCACATGAAAAACTAAAAATTGCTTCTCTTTTTCCCCCCTCTCACTGTTCCCTCTTTAAAAAAAGAAAGAGGGGTGCTGGTGATATTGCTCAGTGGTTGAGCCCTACTGGGTTTAGTCCTTGGTACAAAAAAAAAAAAACCAACTGGATTAGAGAAACTACGTATGTTTCAAATAATTTTTGAAGTTTGCAGATCAATGATCTTAAAACAATGTTGAAATATCACAAATTAAATATAGTCTAGAATTTATGATTGGCATAATTTATGACATTCTGATGATGCAAAAGTATGCTCATTCATCTATGCACTTTTTCACTTCGAGTACAATATTCAATAAATTACATGAACTATTCACACCTAATTGTAAGACTGATTTTGGTTTAGATTAATTTGCTCAATGTGAGTACTCTGAGTTGAGTGGACTAAATGCATTTTTTTTGTTCACAAATTTTCAACTTACAATGGATTTATTGGCAGCAATCTCATTTTAAGTCAAAGGGCATCTATACATAAGATAATCAGTGAAATGACACCTAGACAAAATGTCTAATATTTCTGATCACAGATTATGGCTATGTCATAGCCAGAAGATGGAGATTTTGCAAAATCCTAGGTTTTGCCATGTTCCATTCTATGACCTAGAAGAAATAGATTATTTCTCATCAATTTGAATAAAATTCTGGTGATATTAAAAGCTCTTGAGGGAAGAAAATGTAACTTTTAACAGGAAAAAATCAGGAATATGAGTGTCCTCTAGATTCAATGGAGTAATAAGATTAATGGCTTTTTTAACAAACCAAAATATTCAAAGAGGTGTTTTACCTAATCAGGGGGAAAAAAAAATCTTCATTTTAGTAAATAAATATTTATTGAGCTCTTATATTTTATCAGGCACTCTTCTAGATCTTAGTTGGTCAAAAACAAATCAAATCCCTTCCCTCAATGCTTACATTCTAGTGAAAGAAGAGATATTGAAAACATCCGTAGAGCCGAGTGTGGTGGCACATGCTGCTAATCCCAGCAACTCGGATGCTAAGGATGGAGAATTGCAAGTTCAAACCTAGCCTGTGCTACATAACAGAATCTATCTCAAACGAAGACTGGAAGAAGGGAATGAAAGAATAAGGTCAGGCCCAAAAGCAGCAGCACAAATCTTGTATTGAGATCGAGACCTCTTGGGGCAACTCACCTGACCAGCAGAGTGAGGGCAGGTAAGGGAAATGGAACCACCCTCCCACGGCCCAGCTGGGCTGTGAATTTATCTGGGGTGGGCAGAGGCGGTCCTTCAGAGATTGCCTGGTAGCCCATCACTGGGTGATTATGAGACACCACTGAGACTTGTTTGCCAGCATCTGATTAGTTGTTCTTTACACATGTGAGTAGGCTGCCTGGTGACTCACCCACTGCCCAGAATCAACCTAACATCCCAACATTTTTGGTGATATAGGGGTGTCAATTTCCATCTGGCTACTTCCTACTGTTTATGGGGTGTTGTGGGAGAGGGGAAGGTTCAGGTGCTGGTTTGTCAATAGACACAGCTGTAAGGGTGCAAGAGCTTTTGGTTGCCCAATGACCTCGCCCATGCAGTTTAAGATGAACCTGTGATAAAGACTCAAGAAAAGCTAATGAGCAGCAGGAGGAGTAGGGGGTGAGCAAGAGATCTGGAATTTGGACTGAGCACATGGAAAGTGTGCCTTTTTAAGGCAGGAGACATGATACCAAGGGGAGTAGCCCAAGAGGTTGGCTGCTGTTGAGGTGGTAAGTATAACTGTATGGGGTCCAGTCCAGCGAGGTTGCAATGATTGAACAAAAGTGTCTCTCCCAGTTGAAGGGAGACAACAGCCAACTCAGGTTGTGATCCAGCCAGATATGAGGTGGTAGATGGTGCTCGGACACAGGGCCTGCATGCTCCCTTAGGAGTTTGTGTAAGAGTGTGAGATAGGGTGAATAGGATGCCAAGGGAGGAGGAGTGACAGCAAAATTTTGGTTGATTAGGAAAGGATGCTCACAGAGTAGCTTAAAAGGGCTGAGACCTGAAGAGGCCCTAGGGACTGCCCGAATTCAGATAAGGGCCAATGGAAGGGGATTAGGCCAGGAGAGCTTGATCTCAATAGTCACTTTAGTAAGATGCCTTAAGAAGGCCATTAGCCCTTTCAACCTTACCTGAGAGAATTGGAGTCAATAAGGGATGTGGAGCCTCCAGGTGATGTGAGGCCTTTGGAGACTAGTTGAACAACCTGAGAAGTGAGAGCTGGCCCATTTTCTGACTGGATGGACACAGGAAGTCTGAATCTGGGAATGATCTCTTCAATGAGAATGGAGGCAACTGTGTCTGCAGTCTCCCTAGAGGTGGGAAAGGCCTCTATCCAGCCAGTCTGTTTTGTTACCCATGGCTATAGGGTCTGAGGATTTTTGATGTCCTCAGCTGAATACGATGGCAACTTAGGTTGACAGCTGAAGTGCCTCCAAAAGTTTGGAAATTAGGGAGGCATTGGCCACTGGTGACCCCACTGGTGACTGGTTAAAAATCTACTCTCTTTCCAAATACCCAAATGTGAAGGCATATTTGGAATCTGTAAATGTTAACTTGTTTATCTTCAGAGAGAGTGAGGACCCTTATAAGAGCAAAGAGTTCAGCTTTTGGGGAGGTGGTCCCTTCTGGAAGGCAGCTGGCTTTCAGAACTGAGGTGGTGGTAACTACCACATAAGCCGCTCTATGGTGTCCATTAGAACCTAGCAAAGAACAGCCGTCTACAAGAATGGTTAGATCAGGTGAGGGGAGTGGGCAATCAAAGAGGTCCCCATGGGGTGAATAGAGTTTCCAGTACCTTCAGAGAGTTGGGGACAGGGGGAGAAATGTAGCAGGGTTGAGAGAAGAGTAGAGAGTGATGGTAGGATTTTCTATGAAGAGGAGGTGAAACTCTTGAATCCATGACGGGCTCAGGAAG
>PVKS010042556.1:0-15364 GCA_004027875.1 Aplodontia rufa | reverse complement strand
AAAAAAAATAAAGTGGGAGATTCATTTAATACTCATGGTAAATGGAGCTACTAGAGCACTTGCCCAGCATGTGTGAGGCCCTGGGTTCCATCCCCAGAATGGATAGATGGATAGATAGATAGATAGATATAGATAATGATGATGATAATTAGATAGATAGACAGACAGATGGATAGACAGATAGACCAACAGACTGGGGACGTAGCTCAGCATACAAGCGCCTCTGGGTTCAATACTTAGAATCAGAGAAAAACAAAGCTAAACCTCATGGTAACATTCTGTAACCAGACTAGAAATGTCCCCATTTTGCAGATGAGATAGCAGAAGCCCAGATAGTACAGGGATACACTGAGGTCACCCAGCTTGCAAGAGGTTGAGTGAGGTCAGAGCTCAGGTCTGTTTGATTCCAGGCTTTTAGACACCCCACTGCCAGCACCAGCCCCTGGCTTCCTTTGCAATGGTCAAGCATCGGGTAGACAAGATGTCCCCCATGCAGAAGTCCACACAGAGCCTCCTCACTCTCTAGGCATTGTGCACTAGAACTCCTGGAGTTGATGAGGCCAGTTCCAGCTTTTGCTGAGAGAGAAACTGAGGCCCAGAGGAAGCAGTGATGGACCCAAGGTCACGTCGTAGGGCTGTGCAGGACTGAGGCAAGATCACAAGTCTCTTCCCACCACGGTCTAACTGTCTGCAACTGCCCTGACAGCACGAGGTCCCTGGAGCAGCCTTGGCCTGAGCCAGGGTCCCTCCGAAGTTGTGTTGGTCAGGCATACGCAACTTAGCCTAGAAGCAGGTAGGGGAAGGTAGCAACGGTCCACCAGGGCAGGGTGCCAGGCCCTGGCCCATCAAGCTGATCATGCTCTTGAGAGCTGGGCTGCTTGGCTGGTTGGCATGTGGCAGCTTACTGCTTTCAGGGACAGACCCACCAGGGAGGTGAAAAGAGGCATGGAGTAAGCCTCTGTGCCAAGAATCCACACCCAGGATTTCCAAAAACAAAGGCCTTGGGGGCCTTCTGAGAAGCCACGTGGAGAAGTACGGAGTAGCATAAAACAAAGAAAAGGGGCCCGTGGTGCTTGAAAACAGACCCAGCTCTGTGCATTAACCTCTCGGAGCCTGTTTTCTCACCTGAAAATGGGGGCATGATCAAGGTTACAAATGATGTGCCAAGGGGCTGGAGCGGTGGCTTGGTGGTTACAGTGTTTACCCGGCATATGCAAGTACACGGGTTCAAACCCCAGCACCCACGTACACAACTAAGTGTCAGAGCAATGAAAGCCATGTGAAAAACTCAATAAAAATTGATTCTCTCTGTTTTTGTCTCTCTCTCTCTCACTGTCCTTCTCTCTTTAAAAAAAAAAAATGTGATGTACCAAGCATGTTGGCACGTTCCAGTAATCCAAAACACTCAAGAGGCTGGGACAGAAGGATCTCAAGCTTTAGGCCAGCCTCAGCAACTTGGTGAGACCTTGTCCCAAAGTTTAAAGAATGAAGAGGGCTGGGGATATAGCTCAATGGTTTATTGAGTTGCTGGGTTCGATCCCCAGTACAAAAAAAAAAAAGAAAAAATTATAAATGATGTTCCTAGTAAGTACCTATGTGTCCTTACACACACACTATGTGCTCAGCAAATGCTGTAGTCATTATGATCCTTACTGGTATATTTGTTTGCCCACCCTGTCCCTCTCTCTGAACGTGAGAACCTGACCTCACAACTTTCCTAAACTACAGCTGGGCCCCCATGCTCCTGTTCCAACTGCTACAAGAGGAGCGATGGCTCAGTGGTCACGGCACTTGCCTGGCATGTGCAAGGACGCAGGTTCAAACCCCAGCACCATGTACACAATAGAGTGTCAGAGCAACAAAAGTCACATGAAAAACTAAATAAGATTCTCTCTCTCTCTCTCTCTCTCTCTCTCTCTCTCTCCTTTCCCCCATCTTTAAAAAAAAAAAAAAAAGAGTGACCTCATATAGTCCCTTCTCATGGACTTTCAGGCATTCAGTCCCCAAGCAAGTGTCAACGCTCATTGTGGCCTGCCCCCCTACCAAGGGCAACTGTCTATCTGATGTGGATGTGGCAGGCTGGGACAGGAAGTAATGGTCCCCCATCCTCCTGTCAGCCCATCTCTGCCTGGAAGCCTTCAGTTCCAAGTTCCCACATCACAGCCTTACCTTCTGTGGGTGTGAGGTGGGGAGGCAGAGGAACAACCATTGCCTTGCTCTGAGTCCTCTGGACTGTGTCCTGCCCCAGGTATCCACAGTCTTTATTGAGCACCTACCCCATACAAAGTTCTGTGCTAACCACCATGAGAGAGAGACAGAATTGAAGGGACATGGCCCCACCTCCGAGAGACCACAATCCAGTAGAAACTTACTACTCGTTATTGATGCCACACAGCTTAGCGGTTACAAACAGGCTTTGAAGTCACACAGGCCGGGGTTTGAAGCCCAAGTCTGCCACCTGCCAGCTGGGTGCCTCTGAGCACAGTTACTCCCCCTACTACCCTGGTGTCTCCATCTGCAGAGAATGTTAACAGGGTTTACTTCATGGGTGGTGACAAGCTACTAGGCACCAAGAGCCAGGCATGGAGGAGGTACACAATCCACATGAGCCAGGCATGGAGGAGGTACACAATCCACATGAGCCACCCTGGTTGCCTTGACTGGGGCAAGGGCAGAGCCTCGAGGTGTGCCAGTTGAGACCTCCCTCAGGTTTCCACTTCCTCATTAATCAGAGTGGACTATCTGCCCAGCTGTGATGCCACCTGATACCCCTGGCAGCCTGCCCACTCACCTCCATTTTGTCTGCAAGGACATCTGGGGACAAGGATAGGGTAGGGGTATGAAGCTGGGGGGAAGCATGACAACTTCCTTCTCAAGGCCAGGCGCGTTGGGACTTCAGTCAGCCAGAAGACACCTACCTAGCAGAGCTCACTGCCATGCAGACCACATAGGACCCCCACCCCCTACACACAGTAGACCCACAATAAGCGTCTGTGGCCTGTGCTAGTTGGGGGAAGCCAGGCTGGGGCTAGGCTGTGTCTGAAGACAAGGTAGGTGACACAGCTTGCTGGCCATCTGAGGGGTTTGAATTTGGCCCTCTTGGTAATAAGGAGTCACTAAAGGTTTTTGGACAGCAGGAGACACTCTGCCCACCTTTCCAGGCTCATGCCACCCCTCCTTCAAGTGAATTCAAGCATTTTATGGTTGTTCCTTACCTCCCTGTCCCAATATCAGCCAGTATCTTGCCCAGACCAGGCCCTTGCTGCAGCTGTTTGCCCAGCTGGAATGCTGTTCCATCTGATTAGCTCACACTTGTCCTGGACCTACCCAGTCCGTGCTCAAACATGGATCTCTGCCTCATCTCTATCAATTCTTTTCACTTTAGAGCAAAGGTATTCCTTTTTTAGGATTGCCTCCCCCAGACTGGGGTCCTTCAAGTGCACAGTCCAATTGTGACTCCTCTCTGAGCCTCCAGCATCATCCAACAGAAGGTAGGGCCCCCAGGGGCCGCCTGATGGGTGCTGCAATTTGCTTTGGGGTTCTGACTGAGATGGCCCAGAGGGAGGATCAGGAGGGGAGGAAGGATGGAACTGGAGCGGCAGAAAGAGTGGGATTGGTGCAAGGGGAAGTGGAGGAGAGGACAAGGGGGCCATTTTCCAGAAACCACAAGAGCAGTTCATCTATATCCTGTTGCCTTTATTCCCTCCCTCTGCAGAAAGAGGAGAGGAGAGAATGAGGGAGAGAAGAGAGGATGCAGCCCATCCCTGGGCCTACGGCCCCTCCAGGGCTCACTTGAGGTAGAGTGGGAACCCATCTCAAGGCTTCTGGTCCCCAGAAGCCCAGAGCCCTCAGTCTGGGCAGAGGGCTCAGGACAGCATTGTAGGCCCCAACCTCGTTGCCATCTCTCAGGGATCAGGTATAGGGTAGTCAGGTCTGAGTGCCCTGGTGACCTATCAGTCCCTAGAGGAACTAGACCAATCCCAGGGGACAAAGACTTATCTCACTGGAGGGGCAGGGGTTGGTTTCAGGAAGGAATGGAGGAGGAGCAGGGGCTTTCTTTTTTTTTAAGGTTTTGTTTTTAAAAGAGGACAGAAAGAAAGAGAGAGAGAGAGAGAGAGAGAGAGAGAATCAATTTTTTATTGAGTTTTCCACATGGCTTTCCTTGCTCTGATACTTAGCTGTGTACGTGGGTGCAGGGGTTTGAACCTGTGTACTTGCGCATGCCAGGCAAGCACGGGTAACCACCGAGCCACCACTCCAGCGAGCAGGGGCTTTCTTACAGAGGGCAGAAGCAGCTTCTGGATGAGAGGGAGGTAGAGATAAGGCCTGGGGGCGGGGGATGGTGTCTCTATGAGGTCACATGGACTCCAAGACACACCATATGCAACCACAACCACGTGCAAAGCAGAGTAGTACCAGGCCAGCAGGCCTTGAATGCTCCACGGCAGGAGGCCAAGGTGCACCTCTGCACCCAGCTGGCAGTGGCTGAAAGGAGCACTGAGGCTAAGAGAGGCCACGACCCGGGGTGGAGGCCGTGGCCACGCGATCGAGCATCGCGGTAGACAGCCAGACCGGCGGCAGCTCGGGTCTGCACCTAGATTGGGCGACACATTAAGGAATCGGACCGGCTGCGCCATCCTCTCCAGCCCAGCACGGGCTCCAGGATGAGCGGGGAGCAGACTCGGCCTCGCCGCCGCCCTCCCCGCCGGGCGTCGTTTTCCAGGTAATTAAGGCCGTTCAGGCCGGCTCGCAGCTGCTTCGGAGGCCGGCGCGCCTCCGGCCCGGGCAGGTGCAATTAAACCCGCGCGTTCGCGGCCATTAAGCATTAATGCAGCTCATTAGCATAAGAACGAGAAGGAGCTTTGATGGCGGCGGGCCCGCGGGGCAGCACGCGAACGCTCAGGGCTGCAGGCTGGGCTCCTCTAGCTCCCAGCGCACCGCCTGCCCCAGGTCAGGTCGAGTACCAGATGCCCCCAAGCCAGGCCAGGCTGGGGGACCAGCGGAGGGAGTCTGAACTTGACCCTGAGCTACTCAGCCTGGATCCCAGGAATATGTCCCTGAGCTACTCAGTCCGGGTCCCAGGAATCTGTCTTCTGTGGGTGAGGAAGGGGACCCAACCTAGAGGTCAGGTGGCGCTTTCCCAAAGACACTACAGGGGAAACTGAGGTGTTGCATAACTCACCCAGGCACCCCGGAGCTTGCATCTGGTTCCCACAACACTGAAAACAATAACACCCTAAGCTTGTGCCAATTCTAATTCTCTTAATTCCTCCAACTGCTTCAGAAGCTAGTGATACTTTACTATTTCCATCCCACCTGGCAAAAAAAGAAACTGAGGCTTGGAGAGGAACACTCAAGGTCTCATGGCTGGTGAAACGTCACAATGGGGATTTGAACTTGTAGCTGGACTCGGAATCAGGAAACCATCCTACCATGTGTGGCACAGCCAAGACAGTTAATAGGGAAGGGTCGTGGGGTATCCTACCCAGCAGCCAGCAGCTCCACTAATGGCCAATCCGGGGAGCGGCAGGATACATGAATCCAAACTGTAAACTGGGAATTGGGAATAAAATCACCTGAGGTTATTTGCTGGCAAATTGATGGATCTTGCCCCCCACAACAATGTGTGGGCCTTCAAAATGAGTCTGTGGGTGGGACATGGCAGGAGGAACACCCTTATGCCACCTTGGTCAAACAAGTAGCACAGTTCTTGGTAATTAATAGGTGTTCAAAAAAAAAAAAAAAAACCCACTAGCCAGAGCTGTAGTGGTGGCTCAGCAGTTGGAGTGGTTGCCTGGTATGCGCAAGGACCTGGGTTCGAACCCCAGCACCACATGCACAGCTGAAGAGCTGAGAAATAGAGGCCAGATGAAAAAAAATAAAGCTGATTATCTTTCCTCTCTCTGTCACTCTCTCCCTCCCTCTTTTTAAAGGAAAAAACAAAAACAAAAACACACTAGTCCAGTGAATAAATGCATGAATAAATGCCTCTCAAGACAATGGTGGGCCGGTGCGGGGGGAGATGGGATGGATCCTTTGATTTCTTCTCTTCAGTGCTTTCTGTGGCCCAGGGGGGTGGCTCTGGGAGAGCAAAAGGACTAAGAGGAAATGGCAGGTGGGGCCTGAGGCAGCAGTGCTGTGCTGCGCTGTGGCTCCAGGCGTCCCCGGGGGCAGTGCCTGGAGCATTCCAAAGTCAAGGTTGTTGCCGACAGATGTCTTGAAGGCCCCGGCGGGGGAGGGCCAAGAGCATTGGAAAAGGAAGACTGCCTGAGCTCCACTCAGCAGTGGAGCCAGAAGGAAACTGCCTTCTAGCTGAAAAGTCTAGAGAAGGTGGGCAGCTGCCCAGAACCAAACAGCAGGAATCGAGGTCTCCTGATTCCTTCAGGGCTGGCTAGCTGGGTTTATCCTGTGCCTGGATCAGCCTCCAGCCAAGGTCCAAGACTCTTGTCTCCATCAGAGAACCTCTCCATCCTTTATGTCATCTTAGACTGTGATCAGTAAGCATTCCCACACATGAATGTATGACCTGAACAACTGGACTCTTTGATTAATGTCTTTTTTTCCGGTGCCCACACCTCCCCAAAAGCAGAGATATTGTTCATCTAGATCATGGCTGGCACATGTTCAGTGCCTGGCACACAATAGGCCTGCAAATGCAGATGTGGGTCAGATAGGAGCCTCCTTACTATATAGTCAGTGTCAAAGAAAAATCTGGGCCTGGTGTGGGCCCCCTTTCTCTCATCACAGCTAGCTTAGGAACCTCGATGGCCCTCAATGCCTCCACAGCTAAGTGGCCTGGAGAATACTGACAGGGGATGGCTCACCCCATCTTCCCACCCTGAGGGCCAGCTGGTTGGCAAATCTGTCCTAGGAGTCCTGGGCAGCCTCATTAGCTACTAAGGGACAGAGAGTAAGGGCTGTTGAAGGGCTGCCTGTCACTTTCCTAGCCACTGGGCCTTCTCTGGGCCAGGGGTTGGGCTTGGTGGGGGGTGGCAGGATGGGGGGCAACACAACAGAGGCAACGCCCCCAATGCAGTACTGACATTAGGGCTCTACAGCAAGGGCTTTCCTATCTCTCCTTGCTGTTCTTGAGTTCTGCTTGGATTTGACTCAATGACAAACCCCAGACTTCTCAGTGCCTTGGCCATTCTGGTCCTGATGTCCTAAATCTGTTATCACCTACCCTGAAGGGACCTGGTAATCTACCAGTTGTGTTACCAGAGAGAAAATGGAGGTAATGGAGTAGGAGCCATGCTCTGCTTTAGGGTCCTGGCTTGGCCACTAATAAGCTGTGTATCCTCTGGACCTCAGTTTCTTCCATCTGTGAAGTGTGGGCTTAGATCACCTTGACCCCTGAGTTCTCTCTGGCCTCTGCACCTCAAGGCAGGAATGCCCAGTCCTGCTGAACAAAGGCCAGGGATTGTAAATGTCCCTTCAAGCTCCAAAAGCAATCCTTCCTGGACCTGAGATCCAGCCACACTGGGGTCACAAGGCCAAGGTTTGCCAGGCACCTCATTCCTCTGTTCCCAGGGCCCAGTGGGTAAGCAGATGGCCTCAAGGAGCAACTCAGCCAATCGTCATTGATTAAAAAAAAAAAAACAGGTGGAGGGCTGGGGATGTAGCTCAGTGGTAGAGCACCTGCCTAGCACATGCACAAGGCCCTGGTTTCAGTCCCAGCACTCATAAAGCAGGGGGATAAATTCTATAACACCTTCCTCCCCACACACAAAGGAATAGGGCCTCATCCCACAGGGCATACATGGCCCATGAAAACACACACAAATCCTCAGCTACATGCAACGGACCCACACACACACACACACACAACTTGACACCAGTTCCAATCACAAATACAGACACATCAACCACCTAGCAGCACACTCCCTTATGCACATAAAACACAAACTTACATCTCTCTTCCTCTGTCTCTCACTCACACACTCACACAGAGCTCAACAAACCAACACGGAAAAACTCAGACACATGTGAATGCATCAACCATACAAAAACCATTACTCCTTCCAAGAGCATGCCCCTCCAAAACTGAGATACACACCGCACACTCACAGGCTCCAAAGCCCACGAACACGGACACACCCACCTTGTCACCTGGTTATGCTCCACACGCAGGCCGTGCCCAGCCAGATAAATAAACCACATTCAGACAGCATCAATCTCAGCCCCAGCCTGGCTGCCTCCTAGAGACAAGTAAAGCAAACTGAGTCTAAAATATACGATAAATGAATAACCTTCTTAAGAAAATATAATTTATTGTGATGTTGACTGCAGCCTGACATGTCTCGTTCACTTTCCATTTCTGAGAGCACACAGTGGTGGTGGGAGGTGGTGACCAGGCACAGCATGGCATGGCTGGTGCTATACCCGATGCCTCTGTGCCAGGTAACAGGGTGTTCTGTGATTTTTCCATTCACTAAATCCACCTCCCACTCGAAACACAGGGCCCTGCATTCTCTTGTTTCCTCAACCTTTTTTTCTCCCTTTTAAATGCCAGTCTACCTCCAACAACTGTGATTTTCCAAGGCACGTTTCACGTAGGGTTTGGATATGTTAGAACGGAACTGTCCACAAAAGGGGAAGAAGTGAGAGGCTAGTAGCAGGGATGGGTGGAGATCAGGACGGCCTGTAACCAGGCCTGGGGGCAGCTGAGCAGAGGGAGGGTATGCCTGGTGCCAGGCCTGCATGCCTCCAGAGAGAGAGAAGCTGAGGAGCCAGGGCAGCAGAAACCCACTCCTAATCTAAGCAGAAGGTGTCAGGACCAGCCAGGGGCCTCTGGCTCTGAGTCTGGCTAGGCCAAAGAGCCTCTGGATAAGGCTAAGTCTGAGACCTCCCTGAAACCTTGCATACCTGGGCCAGATTAAAAAATCCTTTTCCTGATCCCAGATCTACACTGGAGGTCACAAGTCTTCCAGCTCTCTGTTCTAACACCAGGTAGCCTTCTGGGTCCCTACATGGCTTATTAGTGGTGAGAAGCAAAGGGGAAAGTCTCATTGGGAGTCTTTGGGTAGGGAGAGGATAAGCAAAGTCAAGAAGTAACCACCCTCGGGCTGGAGCGGTGGCTTGGTGGTTACGACGCTTGCCTGGCATGCACAAGTACTCGAGTTCAAACCCCAGAACCATGTACACAATGAAGAGTCCAAGGAATGAAAGTCACATGAAAAACTAAATAAAAAAATTGCTTCTCTCTCTCACTGTCCCCTCTTTCTTTAAAAAAAGTAACCACCCAATCCACAAATCACCCTTAGAAATCTGACTTTTCTAAAGCTCCCCCAAGAGAATGGTTACAATTCTCTCAAGTCTCCCACAGACTGACAGGACAAAGGAGCATGTTATATGGCATTAAGGGAGAAAGGAAGGATATCAAATGGTACACAAAGGGGAAGCAGTATACCTAAACAAACAAAAACCCTGAAACAATAAGCCTCTCAGCGGCAGACAACTGTGGCTGCCTTTGGAGAGAGGGTATAGATGAATTTTTTCCTTTTAATTTGTCATATTTTCCAAAAGTTCTATAGTAAGCCTATCCTCTTTTTATAATGAGAAGAAAAGCTATTAAAACCACCAAGTGCTTTACAAAACCAAATATGTAGCAGGGCTCCATCTTTTACATTTATTGTACTTATTTCAAATTGTTTATTATATATGGGCAGAAAATATGTCCCCAATGGTTACAAGCTGGTGATGGGATTTTGGGGAATACTTATTTGTGCTCTTCTAGTTTTATTTTTATTTTTATTTTTCAGGGCTGAGGACCAAACTCAGGGACCTTGCGCATGCTAGGCAAGCGCTCTGCCACTGAGCTAAATCCGCAACCCCCTATTTTTATTTTTTTTTAACAGACAGAGGGTCTCATTATGTTGCAGAAATTGTCCTGGAACTTCTAGCTTAAGTGATCCTCCTGCCTCAACCTCCAGAGTAGCTGGGACTACAGATGTGGACCCCAGCTCTTAGCCTTGTTCTATTTTTGTACTTCTCTACAATCAACATATTATCTGATCAACTCATTAAAAATAAAAATGCTTAAGACTGGGAAGTTCTTTTTAATGTCAAGACTGAGTCCCACTAGGTGCAATTGAAGCCCACACTCCTTCTGGTGGGTACACTTGCCCTGGGTGAGGCCAAAGAAAATCAAGAGGACAGCAGCTGCAACAGACACATAGCCTTCCTACCAAGAAGGCTGGCATGAAATTTAGCTGCCTGCTCAGTACAGGTTGAAGAGGACTGAGGTCAGCTTCGTTGGTGTCTCTTGAGAGACCAGGGGAAAGAAGGCAGCCCTCCAGGGTGCAGTTGGGGATTCAGGATTCAAGAAAGCTTGGAGGGAGAGGGCAGTGCTGGCAGAAGGGCAGGGGTAGGTTGGCAGCAAAGTTCCGGAAGAGGCTGCCCCTAGGGTAGGCGGGGTGCTGGGGCTCAGGAGGTAGGAATGTGCCTCCTAGCCAGACAACCCAAGGGCTGCCAATTAGGGGAGGCCAGGGCTTCTGGGCTGGAGTTGCCAGGTCAGGCCCGGCCGGGGCAGGGTGTGCCCTCCTGATCCCTCCTCTCTCTGGGCCTAGGCAGGTGGTGGCCCTGACTGGCTCGTGGGCAGTCCAGCTGGAGGTCCAGGCGTGCAGCTGATGGGCTGCGAGGCCCCCATTTTCCACGGTGTGGGGCGGAGTGTTCTTCCCCCCCCAGTATCCTGGCCTCAGACAGCCGCTCTCCAGGCCAACCCGCACATGATCCCACTTATCCTCCCCAAACATCCAGGGAGAAGGAGGAGGGAAGGCTCGGAAAGGCGCGGGCCCGACCCAGCGGCCCAAGCACCACCGCAGCGCTGAGCCTAAAAGCCACCGCCTACGGCTCCGCGTTCCCGGAAAAAGGCCGGGCTCCGCCAGGGGGTGTGGCCTACAGAAGCCCCGCCCGGGCGCAAAGCATGCCGGGCCGGGCGCTGCCATGGCGACGCGAGCTGCCCGCCAGTCCCGCCCCTCGCGCGGCCGCGGCTCCCCGAGGCTCCTGGGCCCCTCTAGGCTTCGCGGGCCCTCGGCCGGGGTTCGTCGGAAGCCGCGGCCGCCGCCGCGGAGGAGGCCCCGGCGCGACCAAAATGGTGGGCGCCGCGGGCGGGGCGGGCAGGAAGCGGGGCGTTCGCCCTCTCACCGCCCCCTCTCGAGGTGGCGGGGGAGGAAACGGCCCCGGCGGCTATCGCTGGGCTGCCTGCGTGTCTGGCCTGACAGCTTCTACCTAAGCCTTTCCCCGAGGCCGAGGCCCGCCCAGGCTCCAGAGAGGTGCGCCAGGCCGGGTTTGGGGGCTGCCGTCCCCAGGATCCAGAATGTGACACCCCTCCCCCAAAGATGCCCGCCCGCCCCCGGTCTTTCTGGCTCTGTCTGGACCCCCAACCTAGGGCGCTCCATCAGTGATTGGTTCCCCAAGCCTGGGGGCCTAAGATGCCACCCTCTGCATCTGAAATGGCAGAGAACTTGCCTCCTTCAGCATGGCTGTCTCCCGTGTCCAAGCCCCCGAAGTGCCCCCAGCTCTGAATAGAAGTCCTGCCTTCCCAGGAAATCGAGTAAGGCTGGAGTTCCTCAGGGAGTTCCTAATTCCTTGTTATTTCATGTCCTCCGAGCAACAACAGGGAACAAGGTTGGAATGGAAGCCGCTGACACTGACTGGGCCTGCCAGAGTCCTGCTGTGGGCAAACAAGCCCAGATCTGTTCAGGAGCGAAGAGGCAGAGCTAAGGCCTGCCAAGCTGTGACTCCAGATGCCTGTCCACACGTAGTGGCACTCCCTGCTCCCTGGCTGCCCAGCCTGGGTTGGTCCAGACTCCTATCTCAGGCCCAGAGCAACGGCTTGGACTTCTATCCCCTCCTCCCCCTCCCGCCTACCACAGGCCTGGCTTCCCTTCTGAGCCGCCAATCTGCAGCCACACAAAGCCCTGTTTGTTTGCTTTCTCTGCTACTCCCTCTGGATCTGATGTCTTTCTCCACTACCTGCAGGCTGGGCTTCCTTTCCAAGCCGCCTGCCCAGCTAGTTGAAGGGAAGGAGGGGCAGCCATTGCAGCAAACCCTGCCTCATAGCCACCCTATCATTCCCTGAATCCACCTCCCTAGTGCAAAAGTCTCCAAGCCTGGGTGGCCTGATCAACAACAATGGCTTTGGAGCCCCTTCCCTGTGTCTCAGAATGTAGGGTGCCAGCTGGGTGGAGCAGGAGAGATGCCTGGGGCAGGGGGAGGGGAAGAGAGAGGCCCAGCCAGCCTCCCCTCTCCTTTTGTGAGCAAGGCTTGTTTTGTTTGTCAATCAGGAAGGCTGCCCTTGCCTTCCCAGCAACCCACAAGCTGCCCGGAGATGATGAGAGGAAAGGGACCAGGAGGGCTTCATTGGAGGAGACAGAGGAATGATGCATAGATTTCATGGCTCACATTCACCTCTTACTCCTTTGGGGGACTCCTAGGTATCCCTGGCTGTGGAATGAGGGCTTCTAGGCTGCGTTGGGAGCCTCACATGGTGGGTGCCCTCTCAGTGCCCACCCTGGGCAGATAACCTGGACAGATCCCTCTGCACCCAGAGTGAAGTAAATGCGGGCACCCGCTACAGTGTCTTGTAAAGCCCTACATAGTCTGAGCTGAAACAGACCTTTCACAGACCAAGAAAAATAAACACCCACATTCCACACCACCTTCTCTACCTGCAGGCTGCCCTCTCTCCCCGTTCAAATAAAGAAACCCAACACTGATACAGCACAGAGATAGGCAATCTGGCCTGGCTCCCTCTACTCAGGGCTCTGTTATTGCACCCTGCCAGGCTGGGTGGCCCAGGGCAGGTCCTCACCTGGGGTGGGGGGGTCCTCTTCCCTCTTCCCCTTCCATGCTGTGTTTAACTCTTGCAGCACCTCCAGGATGAAGGCACCTCCAGGATCGTGCCCAGAGATGAGGAAACAGGAGGCTCCAAGTGGGAAAACCACAGAAACAAAAACTATTCCAGTCACAATTTGAGCTTATGGCTGACTCCAAGCCTTAAAAACTCTCCACTTGATCAGTCTTATTTCATGGCCAGTGACTATCTCCCTAATAGATGAGTGACTATAACGAGGAGGCAGGCAGGGTCAGCTTTGGAGCCCCACAAATTTGATCTCCAAACCCTAGCTCTGCACTTAGTTACTGTGTGACCTTACGCAGGTCCCTTAACCTCTCTGAGCTTCAGTTTTCTTGATAATCTGAATAGAGCAGTTAATAAGGTTTAGAGAAGACCACCCAATGCTTGGCACAACAGCAGGCGCTTAAGAAATGATGGATTTTCTCCACGCTCCCTTTTGACATCCAAAGACATTGACTTGTTAGAGGAACCAACCTCTTCCCATTTTTGCTTCTCCCGGATAGTCTTGCTGCCATGCATCCTCTCTGCCACCATCACTGTCCCTCTGGAAAGCTGAGGCAGAGGCCATGGGCTGCCAAGCTAAGCTCCCCAGGCTCCTGTCCTGCCTGGGAGACCAAGGCCTCTCAGTTTAATTTGCCAGTGCAGAAGCCCCAGGGGACAGTGTCACCCCCAGGGAACAAGGCCAGCTCCATCCACATCCTGCTGGACTCAAGAAGAGGAGTGACTCAAGTCTGATTTGGCAAAACCTCTGTTTTTAGTGCTATTTTGGGCCATGGTGGGGATTTTCTGTTCTTGTCTCAAAGGTATCATAAACCAGATTCCTTCCCACCTCCCTCACCCCTATCTGTTTGAAATCAAAATATTGTTCTTCCTTTTCTCTCTCTTTTTCCTGCTTCTCTCTCCCCCCTATCAGAAAGATGCAAAGTAAAGGGCAGAGGCCAGGTCCCAGGCCCAGGGTAGCACAATTGGCCTAGGGTCCTCCTTTCCATCCACCAGCTTCTGCTTGCTTCCCCCCAGAGCACAGCATGCTGGGAGTTGTAGTTACCTCAAACCATACAGAGAGGATCGCGATTCCCTTTAAAGTCTCCCCACTTCTGGAAGCTGCTTCCTGTGTCCCCAGAGTCAGGTCTTTTCCAGGTGTCTCCTCACACACACACACCAGGTACCTGGCAGCCTGTTCTGGCCTCAACACACCCTTCCACCCTGCTTCTTATCCTCGACCGTGCCCTGGGCTGAAAAGACCTCCTGGAAAGCCATCCTTTGAAGAAGTGCAAAGCCCTGTCCCCCAATTCCTGACCTATCCCTTCTTAGCTCACAACGCAATTACAATTAATCATGAAACTGTGAGTACTACGCAATATTTCTGTAATGTCTTGCTCACCTACCAGACTGGACCCTTCTAAAGGGCCCCGGCTATGTCTGCTTGGTGTTACTGTTGCTTCTCCAGGTAGGGCTTCTTGAACCCTCAGCTCTAGGGACATCTTTTTTTTTTTTTTTTTTTAAAGAGAGAGGGACAATGAGAGAGACAGAGAAAGAGAGAAACAACTTTATTTAGTTTTTCAATGGCCTTTGTTGCTCCAACACTTAGTTGTGTATGTGGTGCTGGGGTTTGAACCCGGGTCCTCGTGCTTGCCAAGCTAGTACCGAAACCACTGAGCTACAGTTCCAGCCCCTCTAGGGACATCTTGAGTCAGATGATTTACTGTAGGGGCCTGTCCTGTGCCTTGTAGGATATTTAGCAGTATCCCTGGCTCCTATCACCTACTAGGTGCCTGGAGCATCTATCTGTCCAGTCAAGACCACCAAAGATGCTTCCAGACATGGCGCAGATGCCCTGTGAGGGACAAAATCACCCAGCAGAGTAGCCCCTGGATTAAGCGAAGGCAAGACTCTGTGCCATCTAACAGAACAGGTGATTTTTATTTCACCTCCTATCAGAATCATGTACAAATTTCCTTTTCCCTGTTAGACCAGAAGCTTCCAGGAGACAGGCCCATGTGATCTCTTCTGTGGGTCAGCACTGATCGCTCATAACTATTTGTTAAAGGAACAACCAAGTGTCAGCACCGGACTGAAAGTCAGTTTTGTTTCTCCACTTCCCCACCTGAAGCCTGAATTGCTTGGTGGCAAAACTTCTCCCAGCCTTCACAATCTCACATCTCGAAGAAGCTCCTAAAAAATCTTTCAGGAGGTTTTCACATTTTTTTGAGAATTCTTGTTATTACTAGTAGGTAAAATTTATTAAGCACCCTACTATGTATCTATAGTAAGCACTATGCCTAAGTGTTTTAGAGACCCTATCTCATTCAATCCTCTTAAAACAAAACTGTATAATAGATGCTCATTTTCTTTTTCTTTCTTTTTTTTTTTTTTTTTTTTTTTGGGTCATCTGACAAATGAAGAAATAGACTCAGAGAGTTTGAGGGATCTGCCTAAAGACACACAATGACCATCTGGTGTCTTTGGGCAATGTCTCTAGCAAAAGATTCTTTCAGCTTTGACATT
>PVKS010042555.1:0-15363 GCA_004027875.1 Aplodontia rufa | reverse complement strand
ATCTGTGGAAGCTAGAATACATGGGGAAGCAGTATGTTAGAGGGCTAAGCTAATAATAACTTCAAATTGTATGATTCTCAATGCAACAGGGAGATGACTCCCTAGGATACTTGGAGGCGTAGGGAAGGGGATGGGGGTGTGTGGAAGGGTGAAGGAAGAACTCCTAGGAGACTGGAAAGTAGGGATATGGGGGAATCATCTCAGAAGGAGAAATCCACCCTCAGATATCCATTTAACTCAGGAGTTCTTCTGGGGGAAACAGCAACAGGGGGTACAGAAGCTGGGCATCCATGATATGTCATTAGCCCTGGATAACTAAGTATAAATACATTGGTTCTTGAATGTTTGATAATGTTTCCCCCTCAAATGTAACTCTATATCCATCTAATAAAAAAAATAAAAAATATTTTCACAGCTGATTTATCCACATAACTACAAAAATACATTTAGTAAAATAAGTTAAAGTTTTGTCCGTGGTTCTTGGTTTACTTAATTCTGAGATTCTGTAGGTAAGTTTTGTTCCTAGATTATTTAGAATACTCCCTCTTTCCTCCCTCCCTTTCTTCCTTCCTCCCCTACCCTGCTGTTTTCTCTTTTATTCCCACTTTGTCTCTCTCTCAAGCACTTGTTTTTTTTTATTTTTAAGAGAAAGGGAGAGAGAGAGAGAGAGAGAGAGAGAGAGAGAGAGAAATAATTCAGCTGCCCTCTGTTTCTCTGACACTTAGTTACTGAGTTGTGTATGTAGTGCTGGGCTTTGAACCTGGGTCCTTGCACATGCCAGGCAAGCACTCCAACTCCTGGGCCTCTGCTCCTGTCCTAAGGCATTTCTTTATTTAAAAATATAATTAGAATCTTTTGTTTCATATTAGTTTATTTTATTCCATTTTCATTCCCATTGATTCAAGTTTTTGAAGATATGCAATAAAATCTCAAAACCAAAAGTATAAAGTTAAATGCTCCCCAAATGATAGCTTTTCTCCTTTCATCCATCCTCCTTTTTTCAATGTCGGTAGGTATCCAACTCCATTATTTGTTTTTTTCATATTTCTTGTATTTCTTTTTGAAGTAGTCAATGAATACACATATATTTGTATGTATTTGTTTATTAGGGTATGTTAGTGCATATATATCTATATATAAATAGCAACATATTTCCTATACATTCCCATTTTTAAAATCAAGTTAATATAATATGGATGCTTCTTTGTATTTTGTACTTAATGATATCTCTTAAAACTTACTCCCTATCATTTAGATAGATATGCCTCAGTCTATTTATTTATTTATTTAAAAACAGAGGGACCGTGAGAGAGAGAGAGAGAGAGAGTCAATTTTGTTCAGTTTTTCATGTGATTGTCATTGCTCAGACACTTTGTGTGCGTGGTGTTGTGTGGTTCTAACTCACATCCTTGCGCATGTCAGGCAAGCACCCTGTGAGCCACTGCTTCACCCCAGCCTCAATCTATTTAATACCTATACTGAACTCCACTGAACTGTGGAGTATACTATAGTATGTTGCAAGAATTTCTTATGCCTGGACATTTAGATAATTTCAAATATTTTGTGATACACTAATATATCATCTTGCAGTGACTGTACTTGTGCAAATATAAGTTTTAAATATTATAGGAATTTTTAGAGTAAATTATTATAAGTGAGATAATTGTGTTCAAAGTATGTGCCTGCTAAGGCCTCAATTGTGACTCCCCAAAATGTGTATACTTAAACTCCAGTTAATACATAAATTATATCAGAACATGACTATTTCAGAGACAGGGTTTTTAAAAAGGTGACTAAGTTTAAATGAGACTTTAAGTTGGACCTAATTCATTCTGATCATTCCTTATAGGAAGGAAATTTGAATATGCAGAGAAAGGGTGCAAAATTCACAGAGATGGAAGATCATACGAGGATAGAGTGAGAAAATGGCTCTCTGCTAGCTGAAGAGAGTTCTCAAAATAGGTAAATAGCTTCCTTAATTAAAAAAAAATTCTGCATTCTGTGTATTAACCCTTACATGTACTAAAAGTGACAAATATTATTCTGCTTAGTCATTTGTCCTTGAATTCACTTACCATATCTTTGCTTTTATTTTTACATAATCATATTTGTAAATACTTTCAATAATTACATCTGAATTTGTCATCCAGTTGGAAGGCCTTTTCTCTTTGTTAACAATTTATTTTAGTATTTTTTATTGTTTTCCCTTAAGGTCTTTGATATAAGTAATTGGAACTTATTGTGTTTCATATGTGGATATGAACATTATTTCATCTTTTTATTGACGTTTATCCACTTATCCCATATTAAATGTATTAAACAGACCATCTTCAGTGATTTTAGATGTTACCTTTTAATATACATTTTTGTTACATTTTGTGTGTGTGTGTGTAAGAGAGGAAATGTGTGTGTGTGTGTGTGAGAGAGAGAGAGAGAGACAGACAGAGAGAGAAAGAAAGACAGAAGCAATTTTTATTTAGTTTTTCATATGGTTTTTGTTGCTCCTATACTTTGTTGTGTATCTGGGGCTGGAGTTCACACCTATGTCTTCAAGCAGGCCAGGCAAGCGCAATTAACTACTGAGATCCAGCCCCTCTGCTATATGCTTTACACATCAGTCAGCACTATTCTGTTTAATTATTGAGTTTTCATAATGTTCTAAGAGCTGGTCCCCTAATAAGCTCTCAACTTTTAGTGTTTTCCTAGATATTCTTATGTGTTGTTTTACTTATGAATTTTAGTATCTTTTTGTCTATATTTATATACAGATTGGTTCATGGGGATTATATATTCAATTTATACATTAACTAAGGAAGAGTAGATATTATGAATCAAATTTTTTATATAAAATCAAGACATTGTTTTGAATTTATGCAATCATTTTGTAGTTTCCAAGACACTTTTATACTCCAACAGTAAGAAAGAGTATAGTACATACATAAACCAGTAATATAGTAATTTAATATCATTATCAGTACTACATTCTGTGCCTCATTGTGTGTGTTATAGTTTTATATGACTGTTGACTGTACATTTATTTATATAGACATCATCACTAGTACTTGAGTAGGCATAGCACTGAAATGTTACTACCTCTATGTTATCAGTTTCATTATAATCTTATGGGACTGGTTCTCTACATGTGGTCCATCACTGACTGAAACGATCCTAAGGGGTGGATGAGTATACTTTTCTTTCTTTTTTTTCTCTTCTTTACAAGCATAATCATTTTCTTAAGATTGTATTAATTAATATGTATTTGTTAAATATTGGTGGAACCATGCTTATCTTTATCTAGCTTCTAATCTTAGAAAAAAATTATTTTTTTCACTGTAACGTAGTAGGTAAAATAATTTTCACAATGAATACCTGAAAAAATGATCTGCACACAAATCAACAAATACATCATTTTCTTTGGCTAAAGGGTAAACGTTACTCACCACATGCAACAGAAAATATCCCCGATTCAAAAACAAGCAAATGGTGTAGGTGAGTGCAAAGTCAAAATGCCTTCCTACCACAGTTCTGTTTCATATTCTACAGTACTGTCAAAATAGATCAACTTCATTTTGAATTGAATCCATATATTTCTCTTATTTTCATTTTTTCCCCTTCTTTTGCATCATTTCTTCACTACTCTTTGAATAATCTTGCACTTATATTCCTAAATATTTGGAAAAGTGTGGTTCTTTTATCTTTCTGACCCAGAAAATTAAACTATATACCATTTTATAGGCTGAAAAAGAAAAAGCAAATTCTGAAAAGAAAGAAATATTTCATTTAATTGTACAATGAAAGAAATTTGCCTTATACTGATATTTGAAAGTAAAATATAATATTTTGTTTTTCATTCATTCTGGGAATTAAATTTAACCTAAATTTTTATTTTATCCCTAAAATGCATGCATTCTCCAGGACAGATACATAATAATTTCTTAGAGCAAAATTGATAGATTTACCATGACATGTTAAATTTAATCTTTATTTTATTTATAATGCATATAAAACCTGAAATTACAAACACTGCATTCACTTTATTTTAAAATTTTGTTCTACTTTTTATATTTTTATTTTCATATTAAGGTAATAATAACTTCCAGAAGTGAATTAAAATTTTCTGTTCTCATCTGTTCTAGAAATAATAGGACACTGATATGAAGCATGTTTCACCTGAATATTTGCACTAAGTTTTTGTATGATTTAAATATTTTGTAAGAATTTTGGATAGTCTTCCTTGTGAGCTGGTAATTAGAAACCACGTTGAAATATGCTCATTTCCTTTATATGCAAAATTAAATTTTAATATATTGGGGGGACAAACAACAGATACATTGTGCTTCTGGGCTAATGGAAAATGGTTTTCTTTGATTTCTAGGCCCTCATTTGTAACATTGATTTTTGTGCAGAAGCAAGACATTTTAATACATTGTTATAAATTAAAATTAAATAAATGATTTATAATTATTTTACTTTTTTTTTTTTTTTTAAAGAGAGAGGGACAGTGAGAGAGGCAGATAAAGACAGAAACAACTTTATTTAGTTTTTCACATGGCCTTAGTTGCTCCAACACTCAGTTGTGTACGTGGTGCTGGGGTTTGAACCCGGGTCCTCGTGCTTGCCAGGCAAGCGCCGAAACCGCTGAGCCACTGCTCCAGCCCCAATTATTTTACTTTTGAAGTACTATTTTGTATGTGTTTAACAAGAACAGAAACTTTTCCTATACATAGAAACAAATGAAGCATGTCAAAACATTTAAAAACACTTCATATTTATGGAAGTTCAAGAACATATTCAAGATTGCTTTTGTTAGATGTTCCAGGTTGAAAGAAATCCATTACTTATTTCTGCAGATATCTTTTGTTAAATGTACAATAGTGAGAACAAAGAAGTCTATTTTTCTCAGAGTTATTGTTTGAAATATGTGGAGAAAAATACAAATCATCTTTCAATCATTCTAATAAATGCATCTATATTCCTTATATCATAAACTACATACTTTCAGACAATAACTAATTTCAGTTTAATCACTATACACAAAAATTATCAGAGACAATCTTCATTTTGGCATCCTATTGCTGCAGTAATAATTTCATATTGCAAAATCAAGCCCTATAATAAATATTTGGAAGTAAAGTAACTAAAATGACATACATTGACAGTGGTCATAATTATTTTATTCAAAGTGGTAGTAATATTAATAGAAATTATTTATTTTTGCCCTGATCTCAAAATGATGGAGTAGAACTATTTTTACATATGAAATTACTTAGAAATATCTACGTATATTATGACACACATCTAGTTTTTAAAAAACATAATACCACATGTGATATTTTCCCAAAGATAATAAAAAATCTTCAATTTCACTTCTGATTCATAATTTACCAATATTCCATATGTCTTCCACTCAAATGAAAACTGTGCCTTATTTTAATCAAGATAAATTGAATTAATTTTGTTTTTTTAATGCATAAGTTTCATTGATAGGTGTCTTGGTGATTTTTAATGCAACCTGGCCAGACTTTATATTTCTACATAATTTTTCTTCTACATTTATTTTTCTTTCATTTTAAGAATTTAAATATATGGCTATAGAGATAAGCTGGGGTAAATTAACGGGCTATATAACATGTTATAGTTAAGTTTAAACAATAAATCTTGAATTTATCATTTTATTTAGTTTTTATAAGGAATATTATTTTCCATTGCTATCTTACTATGATACATTATTAATAATTCAAGTGAGAGTAACTAATCCACCAATCACATTATACATTTCATAATGTAATTGTTTCACAAATGAAAATTCTTTTATTGTCTTATACAAGAGCTTTTGGGGAGAACACCACATATCTAAACCATAACATTCCACTCCTGGTCTCCAAAACTTATGCTCCTATAAAATATACATTTAGTTCATTTCCAAATGTCCTAATATTCTGAACACCTTTAGCATTCCACAAAAGTCTAAGTTTGAAACCTCACCTGAGACTCAAGGCAAACTCTTAGCTGTGAGAATAAAATGATTAAAAGAAAGTTCCATGAACTCTCTATATAATGACATAGAGTAAACATTTCTATTCTAAAAGAAGAAATAGAGACATAGAAAGAAGGGATGGGGCAAAAGAAATACCAAAATCCAGGTAGAAAACATGTCTTGGATCCATGTCCAGCATATTGGGCAGATGGCATTGTGGTGGTCTTTCCAAAGTACTTGTATAGTGCTACCCCTATGGCCTTGTTGTATGCTTCCCACAGAACCTCTCTTTTGGCTTGTATTTGTTTGATTCCTGCTGCTTTCCTCAGAAGATGTTCAATGTTTCTACTGGCTTCTCTTAATCTCTGGGGGTCTCCACAGTTTCTATCACACTGTTCATTCATCATTTTCTCAGGAACTCTATCTTACACTTTGCCTGGCCTCCCATGTATTTCTTTTAAATCTTGCTGGAAGCTTCCATGATCCCCTAACTCTACCATCATGCCTTCCATCAGAACTAGCATCATGTGGTTGATACCAGCATCTGCCACCATCTGGATTGGTAGTCAAACCTCTAGAGACCACAGCTGAAGCAGCCTTGACTGCCTAAGTGAGCTGATCATGGTGACAAAACTTCTTAGGCTCTCCTATGCAAGCAGAGTGCCCCGAAGGCCTCTTCTCAAATGATTTTTTGGTTTTACACCCTTAATTTATGATGAGTATAGTAATGCCTATATTGGAGATATCCTTTTGCCATATTTGTTATTACTTTTTTTTTTCTAAATTCTTAGCATCTCTTTAGTGGCCTTTTGTTATTAACAACCACAATTTACGTAGCTCCAGTTTTCTTCACACTATTCTGTCCAAACTGCATGTTTTTAAAATCCTTCTTCTTTGCTTTCTGCTCCTTATTGTCACAGTAAACTTGACTAAAAGCTGCCAACAATATCTGTACTGCCCCGTGAATGCTGTGCTGCCTTGACATTTCAATTCAGTTTCACAGTCTCAGGACATTGACAAAATGTAGAAAAGTTCTTTGCCAGAATATAACACAAATGGTCTCTATCAAAGTTCCAATAGAATCTCTCTTATCCTCTGAAATGTCAAGAACCCAGTCTTTACTGTCCATAGTCCTAATGACATTCTGATCCACTGAGCTCACACCAGAATCATCCATTAAACTTTGCCAATAACATTCCAAAGCTTTTCCAGCTTGTATCTCTAAATTTTTCAAAATTTTTCCCTTTACAAACCATCATCAAAAGATTGTGAACTATATGGTCAGGAGAGTCACAACAATGACCCTACTTCTCAGTACCAATTTGATTTAGTTAGCTTTCTTGTCATTTTGACCAAAAGACCTGAAAAGGATAATGTAGAAGAGGAAAAGTTTATTTTGGCTTACAGCTTCATAGATTCAGTCCTTTGTAAGCTAATTCCATAGCTAAGAGCGTAAAGTGAGGCAGAACATCATGACAGAAGGGCATGGCTGAGGGAAGAAGCTCAGGACACGGCAACCAGGTAACAGAGAGAGAGAGCAAGAGCTCTGCTCTCCAGGGTCAAAATATAAACCCTAAAGTTATTTCCCCAGTTAGCTAATTCTTACAGGGACATCCCATCTACCCATGGTTACCACAAAGTTAATCCACATCAGTGGATTAATCCAAACATTATATCACATCTCTTATACTCTAATCATTTTGCCTCTGAAAACTTTCATTTTCTTACACATGAGCTGTTGAGGGATACCTTATATCTAAACCATAATAATCTTTATAAATGTAATGTAAAAGTGATAATACAATTACCAGGTTGAATTTTTCAAATTGTTGAGTATTAACTACTATAGAGAATGATTGTTTGCAATTTTTCCTTCTGGGGAACAAGTGTAAATAGATGGACAGAAGATAAATAAAGCTCCATTCTTACATATCTGAAATTTTTTAACATAGAAATCATTTCTTACAGAAGCCTGGATTGTTTTCCTTGAGTTGGTGAAATTCAATTGCTTTTTTAGCTCTGGAAAAACTTTAGGAAACAAAACTGGCTTATAGGATACTTCAGGGAAATAAGTGGAGTGATTAAAAAAAAAAAAAGCAACAGTCACAAAGGAAAGAAGGAGTTGAGGACAAGTGGATCGAGTTACCTGGAATTTGATATCTGCTGGTGTAGAAGAATTCCGTAGCTATTGTTTTGGAATGGTAGACATCAGATGCAGATTAATTAAAATCCAAGCCAAGTGTGAACTGTTGGAACAAATGAAGGAAGAACTAAGTAATTTATCAGGGCAAAGAATGGCCAGTACTGTTTTATTTAATCATCCTTCACAGCATGTATTGTATGTATGGTGTGTAGGAAAGAGAAGGTATCCAAGTATGAAAGACATAATGAAAATTATTACAGGGAGCAAACAGTGCCAGAAATTCAACTATCATAAATGACATATTTCTTCTTTAATTCTTAGCAGAGCATTTCTATGCTACACTATTTTAAATTGTTTTGAAATAGAATTGTTTTTAAAATCTAGATGTTATTAGTTGTGTTATCTCTTGAATAAAATTTAATCAACAGTACCTGGATTGTTATCAGTAAAATATGATTGATTATAACATTTGTGAGTTACCATAAAACTAATGAAATAGTACTTAACATGCATTGTACTTAACATGCAGGTAGCACTCAAATAGTGTTAATTACTTCTCTTTTTTGAGCTAAAACTTGGGTAAAAGTTTCTTGCACAATTACAAAGGAGGACTTTATCACATAGATCTTCTCTGGAAACAGTAATACGCATAAGGACAAAAAAAGTATGCTTGGACTGAATTACATTTAGTTTTATATTTGTTTAGCATTATTTTTCATGTTTATTGCCTCTCATTATAGTATAACCATTATACACCATGGGAAAAATGCATTTCATTTGCTCTAGTTCCATTTTTAGTATATAATCTCCTAATAATACAAATGGGAACTTGCAATCTCAACGGTAGTTTCATAATTGGCTTTTCTCATTTAGTCCTGTATTGTTCTTTCCATAGACTTTATTCCTCTCACTGTAGTTCACCCTTCTTTCACCTAACAAATAATAACTCTTTCACTTGAATCTGGCCATCAGTATTCTCAATGTGAAAAAATAAATCAAAGCAGCACCAACAACAGCAGAAAAAGCAATGAAAGAGCACATCTAGTGCTCTAGTGAAAGTAAACATCAAGGGAGACAAACTATTTAATTGAAAAAATTAACAGCCACCATTTTCTAACTGCCAATGAAAAATAACTTTTACTGACATTTCTTTCAGCTTTTCTTTGATTAATAGAAAAACAAATTGAAATCCAGGAGCAAATGAATCCAATCACAGAAAAATATCATTTCATCTGAGATGGAATTTTGTGAACTTTAATGTATTGCAGAAGTGCAGTTTATTTTTATTCTTTTTCACAGCTAACATTCACTAGTCTATGTTTCTTAGTTATGATTTTTGCACATTTTTTAAATTTATGGTAAAAGACAGAAAAATGATACTTGCTGGTACTTGATACAAACTATAAAAGAATCTAACACTGATTCCATGGCTGGCATAGAGAAAGAGCACAAATAATTCTGCATTCTCTTCTTTGACCTTTTTTTCTCCAGTTATCATTCCCATTCTATGGAATTGAACAAAAAATAAAATCATTGTGTTTTGTACTCTGATAGTTGCTTTTATTTAAATGCAGAATAGAAAATAGTGGGAGTCTACACATGAGTGATATTTAAAAATATGCAAGAAAACCTGTACAACAAAGTAAAATAATGAAAACATTGAAAGTTAAACATTCCCTTTAATTCTATAACATAAACTCCATCACAAAAAAGCATGCCCAGTGGTACAAATTGTAGTCATAAATACAATGATGTATATCATTTATCTTGTCATTCTAAACATTCATAAATAGTAAGCTGAGTTTTAGAAACATTTGTATGATTACTCCTTAATGTTGTTATCATTGAATGACTTATCCTCAGTCTTAGTTGTGAGTTGACAGGGCAGTATATCTACTTCTTCTGACAAATATTCAGTCATAGAAATTTGTGGCATTTACAGAGGACTACTAAACATGGTACTTGACACTTTATAGCCAGGTACACATCTGAATGCCTATATACTTCACATGCCCTGAAATAAAACAGATTGTATCACAATATCACCAAGTTACCTGCTTGACCAGCTGCCCCACATCTCCTCACCAGGACTTGGTCACTCCAGAGCACTGTCTGGAGCTGTGATACAGCTCACCACTATCCTGACAGCTGTTTCCCCCTCAAACTCCCAGGTCTTCCTGCAATTGCTCCCATCTCCATTAAGCTATTTCTGAAAAATTATTAGATGGCATGTATCTTTAATCAATTCATGATTTAATGTTATCAAGCATGCTTTCCTTTTCTTAAAATTTACAGTACCAAATTCTATCTCACTGTTTAATGAAATAAAGTCAGCTACATTAAAATATGTTCTAATGAGGCAGGACAGGTGACTCAGTGGTGGAATGCTTGCCTGGAGTTTACAAGGACACGGGTCAGTTTACAAGGACATAAGCATAACTAAGTGAAGGTAAAACAAAAATCAGATGAAGAAACAAAAATCAACTGTCCATTTCTCTCTTTTAAAAATATAGGTTCTAACCTTAATTTTCATGTGATTTTCATCCCCAACTATCTCTACTATCAACTAGCTATTCTAACTTAGTGGATATTGGAAATTCAAAAGTTGTTTTAGCTACTTTGAACTATAATCTTTATGTTCAAACTTACATTTTCAATTAATTATATATATAAGTGGTTAATAAATATTTTCAAGCGGAATAAAAGTGCTTAAAATTTAAATATTAAGCCAAATTGTTTTGTAGTGACTTTCGGTCTACTATCTGGATATCAGCCTTGTATTTATGTAAGAAAAATATGATAGGGAAGGCCATCCATGATTGGATGAGTACAGAAGTAAAATGGTAGGCAGCTATTTATAAGTATATCACAGTATACAAAACTGCCTTCAGCTCTATGGCCATAATGAAAAGACTGTAGTTTAGCTATAATTACCACATTTACTAAGCTATATATAAGAGGATGCCTGGAAATTTTGTGAAGATTAAGATATTTCTATCTGTTCTGAAATTTTTATTTGGAGTATTTTATTGATTTTTTTCAAGATCTAAAAAATTGTATATTTGCATCTCTCACTAGTTCTCTCCTTTGTTTGTTTTCTTTATTGATATTCTAAATACCCAGTTTTCAAATTGAAATCTTGGTTAATGAAATAAAAACTTAGTAAGTTAGCTCTATATTTTATCCATATAATTTTTCTCCTGAAAAGATGCAAAAGTTTTAAATTTGAATATGATGTAATTAAAGAAATATTAATATAAAGCTAGAAATGTCTGAGAAATTAATAATTTTGATTAAACTATATTCATGTAGACAAATAAATGAATAAGTTCAGAGTTAATCAATCAACTCTCATAAATTAATGAGAATAGTTTAACACAGTACATGCTACACATAATGATAATTTCTAGTAAAAAAAGTTTTTTTGTTTCTTTTTTTTTAATTCATTCAATATAGTCTTACATTTAGGAGGGAATTGTTGCCATACAATCATGAACAAATGCATAATACCACCACAAACCAATGCTGATGCCATTCCGTGATCCCCCCCTCCATCCCATGATTACCCCTACTACAACCTCGTGTTAGTTGGGCTTCTCATGGAAGTTGAAGATTCTCCTATGGGTTGATAACCCCATACTCTTTCCCTCCAGCAGCCTTAATCACCCTCCTATTCCCTCCCCCACCTCGTCACCACCCTCCTTTCATCCCCCAATGTCATGGGCAAGGTATAAAAGTTCACCCATGTTGAGGTTATTATTAGCTTAGCCAACTTCCAGTCCGTTTCCAATTGTGTTCTAGTTTCCACAGATGAGAGAAAACATTATGTCCTTGAGTCTCTGAGTTGGGGATATTTCATTCAGCAGAATTTTTTCCATCTCCATCCATTTGGCTGCAAATGCCACAATATTGTTCTAATAAGCAGAGTAAAATTCCATTGTATATATGTATCATAGTTTTTTAATCCACTTGTCCAGTGAGGGGCATCTGGGTTGGTTCCATAGTCTAGCTATAGTAAATTGAGCTGCTACAAACATTGATGAGGCTGTACCTCTATAATATGCTGATTCTACCTCTTTTGGGAAATTACTCAGGAGTGGGAAAAGCTGGGTCAAATGGTGGTTCCAGCCCCAGGTTTTTGAGGAGTCTCCACACTGCTTTCCAGAGTGGCTCTACCAGTTTGCAGTCCCACCAACAGTATGACAGTGTTCCTCTCTTCCCACATCTCCTCCAGCATCTGTCATTATTTGTAATCTTCATTTTTGCCAAACTCTGATAAGAGTGAGGTGGAATCTCAGTGAAGTTTTGATTTGCATTTCTCTGATTGCTAATGATGTAGAGCATTTCCTCATATAATTATGGACTTTTTGGATTTCCTCCATTGAGAAATGCTCCCTAGCCCATTTATTGATTGGATTATTTGTGGTTTTGGTTTTCAGTTTTTTGAGTTCTCTTTATATTCAGTATATTAGCCTTCTGTCCGAGGTGTAGCAGGCAAATATTTTCTCCCATTCTGTAGGTTCTCTCTTGACACTCCTGACTATTTCTTTAGCTGTACAGAAGCTTTTTAGTCTAATGGCATTCCATTAATTTATTCTTGGTTTTGATGTTTGCACTATGGAAGTCTTGTTAAGGAAGGCATTGCCAACCCCTATGTCATGTAGTGTTGATCCTAGTTTTTCTTCCAGCAAATGTATAGTTGCTAGCTTAATTTCCAGGTCCTTGAACCATTTTGATTTGATTTTTGTGCAGGGTGAGAAGTAAGGATCCAAATTCAGTTTTGTGCATATGGCTGACCAGTTCGTCCAGCACAATTTATTGAACAGGGTATCCTTCCTCCATGCTATATTTTTGACTCCTTTGTCAAATATAAGAAGTTAAAGTTTTATACTATAATATAGTACATGTGACAGATAATTTCAGTAAAAAGAAGTTTTACTTCCAAAAAGAAAATCCCTTTTTCTTTCTCAATTACATTATCTATATAAACCAGTTTGAAACAGTTTGGTGTATTATATAAAACTATCTGGAGATTTTCTATAATGGTATGGTATAACTAAATAAAAGGAAATCAATGTAAAAGTTTTCTTTAGAAAATGGGTCTGGAGGCTCATAAGAGAATCTTACTAGCTGTACATAAATTAAGTTAGTAATATATAATAAAATGATATTACTTCAAAACATTTTATTGAAATTTAAATTTTTTTCTTTTATAGTATTTTTATTTACTAGAAAGGAAACTTGCATAAATGGGAATTAAAGCAAATAAAAATATAAATGAGATATTTATCAAATATTTGTCCATCTTTTATGTGAGTCATATTGTGGAAGATGAGAAAAATGCTTCCAATTTGATGTTTTGGTTACATTTTCTCATGACTCTTCCCTGTGTCTAGTTCACTTTCAGTGAGAAGTCTGTATGTCCATCTTCTCCAACAAATTGTTCATGGAGAGGCTTACCACAAATTATGGTACATACCCTTCAAAATTAATATCCCTTAATCCACATCACACAATTCTGATATAATTATTATCTCTGGTTTTAGTTAGAAAAACTGAAACTTAAGAAAGCATAACTTATCTCCATGAACATAAGGTCAATATTTCGAGAAATCAATTCAATTATATCTGCCTTACTCCAGAGAACATATTCTAAACTGGTATTGTAATATATAGAGAGGAGACAGCTTACAGTTTTATTTTAATATAATTTTAAATAAATACCTGCTGATCACAATAAAAAATATCTTCCTAATTTGTTTTTCATTATTTCAGTTAACATTTAAGCAAAATTATAACCTCAACTGCATTATTTTATTTGAATTGGTTTTTATAATTTTACTATCATTAATCTTCATAATTTAAAAGAATCTTTGACATTTTTTATCTGAAGTTATTGAAATGCTTCTTGTTCCCAGATCATAGAATTACTTATTACGTGTGGAAACTGTCTCTTTTCCTCCATGATAAGAATTAAGGAACTATTTATATCTCTTTAACAGAAGGATAAGAGCTCTAAAATTTCATCAGCAATTTTAATAACATGCAATTGTAATCACATAATCAAACATCTAGGTTGCCTGTTTTGAAAATAGTTTTCAGTGGAACTACTTTTTCATACAGGCTTAGAAAGTGTTATTGTAGTATATTACCTTGCTGATGACTCAAAAATGCAATAGGATTCGGAGGACAAATTAAATATGTTCACAGTTGGTCACATGATGCAAACTATAGTTGTATGTTCAATATATACTATAAATTTTCATTTCCTAGAAAAAAACATTATTTTTCAAAACAAGAATTTTGCCATAAGATTACAAGTAAAAAAACATGGTAGAGATCCTTTTCAAATTTCTAAGCAGTTGCTATTCCTTACTATGAGAACAATTCAGAAGACAAATTTTGGGGGGATTACAGGATCAGAGGTTCAGTCCATGTTTGGCATTATTCTGGGCTGGAGGTAAAGGAGAACATAGTGGCAGAAAGGCATGATGGAAGAAACTGCTCAACTCATGTTTGCTGGAACGCCATTAATGAACTTTCTGCACAGGTAAGGAATTAGTCAAGAGCATCAAGATAGAACCTACAGAACGGGAGAAAATCAAGGCGTGCTACACCTCTAACAGAGAGCTAATATTCAGAATACACAAAGAACTCAAAAAACTATAATACCAAAACCAAAACAAGCCAATCAATAAATAGGCTATTGGACTAAGCAGATACTTCTCAAATGAGGAACTTCAAAAAGCCAATAAATAAATGAGAATCAAGACATAATGTACAGAAACATGTGGGACAGCATTTTTTTTGGGGGGAGGGGGATGTTGCTAATAGGTATTTATTTATATATATTTTTTAGATGGATGTAGAGATACAGTTGAGGGGGAAACATCATCAAACATTCAAGAACCAATGTATATATACTTAGTTATCCAGGGCTAATGACATATCATGGATGCCCAGCTTCTGTACCCCCTGTTGCTGTTTCCCCCAGAAGAACTCCTGAGTTAAATGGATATCTGAGGGTGGATTTCTCCTTCTGAGATGATTCCCCCATATCCCCACTTTCCAGTCTCCTAGGAGTTCTTCCTTCACCCTTCCACACACCCCCATCCCCTTCCCTACACCTCCAAGTATCCTAGGGAGTCATCTCCCTGTTGCATTGAGAATCATACAATTTGAAGTTATTATTAGCTTAGCCCTCTAACATACTGCTTCCCCATGTATTCTAGCTTCCACAGAT